>JBBPMY010000397.1:0-17254 GCA_038090615.1 Phylloporus gajari
CAAACATATGCAAGTATCTACAATAATAAATTGTCAACCACTTCCTACGGATAAGAGCGGATGCACTTACACCGCCGTAGGACGACATCATATCTTCGTGAAACGAGCTCAGTTTGAACGACTTCGTATGAACAAAGTGCGGTCCCAGGTCAATAAGGTACCCAAGCAACTTCTTCATATAGTCTTGCGACAACAATTCCCATTGTTTCAACGCAGTGCCTTTCGTGACCGATGGAAGTTCGAGTTTCCGTTTCGCAGGATTGGGGTGAGATACCATTTCTTTGAACTTCTGTATCAATCCCTCCTCCGGTGTTTCCTTGTACACATGCATGCGCTGGTTCGTAGACAGGTAAGTCAGGGATTCTTCGCTCGCTGCATCTGCGGCATTGTTAGCATATCAATATAACACACGTTTGCACAGTATAGAAGTCATGAATGTGCCATCATGTTGACGAATCGTTCGTCGACGGCATATTTAGGTATACGTCCATGCCAAATAGAACATGGATACATACCTGAGTCATAGATTGCAACACCCCAGTACCCTTCGTTACCCAGTATCGCTTTGAGGGAATCCAGTTGCGGCTTCAGTGTCCCATTATAATGACCAATATCCATGTCGTTGAGCTCCTCGCTCGACATCTGTTTGAGTCGCTTCGCCTCCTTTTCGAGATTTTTCAATTTCGACGCCTGATTCTGTACCCATCGTTTGAGTGCCGCAACACGATGTTGACCGCTCGCCGCCGCAACCTGGTAGGAGGCTGGAATGCCCGCGTTCAGCTCGAGTGCACGGAGACCACTCTCGTGAGGGAAATCCTCGTGGTATGTCCCAGGTATGATATACTCCTTCTTCACAACAAGGGGGATCAGATGGTCCTTGCTAAACCGATTGCAACCTAACTCAGCGAACGACTCAAGAATCTTTTGCACTTCGCTCGAGTTTAACGCGCGCATGTTCCAAAATCCAAACTGCGTCGACTCCTTCAAGAAGTCCCATTTTGCATAACCAACGAAAGCTTTCTTCAATTCTTCTTCCTTTCGTTTGTTCTCGGCAACTTTTGGATCGACCCCAGTGGCCATAGGTGTGTTTTGGTTGAGAAGAAAACCATAGCCTGCTTTTTGCTAGCAGGGCGTTTGATACATATCGGTCCTCTATTAGCATAACGACTCACCTTTGCTCCCTTTGCCACCCCCTTTTCCCCCATAGTCTATCGTCCAATTATTATTTGCGTGGGACGAAAACCTTGAACCTGACCGGCTGAAGTTTGCTCAGAGGACAGCAACATGTTGTTATGTATGTTTAACCGTGCGTAAATCTGCAAACTTCGCACAGCCATGTCGGCGCGAATCAGCAGACGTTCAACATGGAGGAGGTGGCGTACTCGAACTTCCCAGGAGATACTGGCGGCACTGGAGACCACAATCTGGCAGGGTCGGGCTTCTATTGAGTCAGGCATGAATATATTCAAAGACGCCACACAGGTGGCACTATAGTAGCACCGCCAACAAATACACACTGGATACGTAGTGCTCTCTGGTACTACAATACCGGAGTAACATGATGTTCTGCGCAGTCAGCATCCAGCTGCCAGAGACCATCATCGATCTATCCCTGCATCAATCAAAGTACCTAGCGAATCAAATAGAGATATGTTAGCCTCACATGGAAAAAAGGAGTCGTCGGCATTGGGGTCGCATTCAGCGAACTCGGAAGGACCCCCAAACCAGTATCATCGAGGAACGGTACCCCATCCGAAGATAGCCCACAAGCACGCCCAGATCCTCAATTAACATGGATGATAGCCCAAACGCAGAGGAGAAGCTGCTCTCGCCTCGTTGACCGTGCCGTGCCAAGGTACAAAGACTAGCATTGTTCCGTCTGATGCTGGTGACGGCGGAGCAAAGACGGCGCCTGCACAAAGAAAGCCGACGAGTAATAAACACAACGAAGGACTTTCCAGTCACGCACCAGCACTGCCAGTGCTAGTGGAGACTGACGAAATTGTCGCGCGTCATGGCTGCTGACGACGAATTGCCCGTGTCACGGGTCACGGCCTGGTGTATCCGAGGTCACCGTTGAGGGACGTTGAGGTTGAGATCGGTGCAGCAACAACGACGCGGTCATTCCGAATCAGGATCGATTTCAGTGCGTTCTGTTGCATGCTAAGCGCGATCCACAACGCTTAAACTTCATGGGCAACCTCTGCAGTTTCGCACAAATCCAGTAGGCGGTTTGAAGGACACAATAGTGTAGTACGTCTCAACTGTTGAAATTTTACATGTGTACTTTTACTTGTGAGTGTATCAACTTAGGTGTCGCCAACAGGGACTCGGGAGTATTTCAGGCCTGGTGCGTCGCCTGTCCCCCTCCAAGAGTAGCAATTGAACCCTATCCAGGACCAGCAGACAATCTCCACATTTGCAGGAACCTGGTTGAACAAAACAGTCCGCTATTGTTACATGGAAACAAGTTATTCAGCATATAGGTTTTTAATTTAATTTATTTCGTTGCGTGTTGAGGACGCGACGCTGATCTTCTTGGGACACTTCTAGAAGCATATCAACGTACGTTGCATTTTCATTGAAGGTACCTATGTAAATTGATACCTTCTTTTGTTTACCCCTTCGTCGGCCTGCTCGACCCGAAACTCTATAACTTGACTTCCATATACCAGCGCTGTTCGTTTCTTTTTACCGTCAGTACGTTTCGGTTCTCTTTTTCCGCGGTGCCTTGTCTGATATCCCACAGTTTGTGCGATCCCTTCCTGGTACACGCTCCACAGCCAACACACTCATAGATGGGTGGAAGTCTGCCGAGCTGTGTCAGGCGTATGTTGGCGATGGGAAGAGGACCGGAGCTGGCCGTACATGGGACTTCTAATTAGGTAGGCGTCAGGTTCGCTCATCTCACTCCCTCCTGTTGATGGTCTTCCACCTTAGGACCTGAACTTACACCAAGTATCGATGACGCGGCCACAAACAGAACAGCAGGAACGCGAAATGCTCGATCGGGCGCGGCTATGGATGATCTGGAAAACCGAGCACGATCACGGAAGATTACATCACAACGAACTCGGCGGATTGGTATAAACAATCTCAGAACGGGGACAAGGTATGCTATGTTTGGAGTCGGATCCCAACGGTGTGTCATGGTTCTCGTCTCACATTGCTCGTTGTGCCAATAAATTCCCTGCAGATCCTGGCTGTAGTCTCCGCTGCACATCACTCCCACTGTGAGTGGTCCATATTTGTGTTTCACTTGTTTAGCTGAGTGTCGCCCATTCCTGTCAACTACTCCCGACTTGTCGCGTATTCCTTTGGGTTCCAACATGCCTTCCAGCGTTGTATCGAAACGAGTGACAACTTATTCCTAACAAACGTCAATTATGTGCTCAATAACATTCAAAATCCGGTACGGACACTCAAAATTGCGGGACCTCTGGGACTTTGTATCTGTGCCGCCCTTTACCTCCCTGCCAATATTGCGTATTTCAGCGCAGCGACTAAGGTGCGCAGATTACCATGTGTCATACGCGTATTGTCTTGCCAAGGCTGATTTATTGATAGGCCCAGATCCAGTCTTCTGGTATGACCGTGGCCGCATTATTTTTCAAGAATGTATTTGGAAGTATTGCTGAGCGTGCGTTGAGCGTCTTTGTTGCTCTCAGGTATGTCGCACATTTCTTCCCATCTTCGATGCTACATCGACGTATCGCTAAGCTTGGTTATGGTTGTATTTGATGATGCAGTGCACTAGGAGTGAGTGGTGACATATTTTATGTTTGATAATCCTTGATAACGGCGTCCTAGAACGCCATCACTGCTATGTGTTTTAATCCCTGCTTCTGTCGTTTGCACGCTTTGACATCCCTAGACGTTTGTTACTTCCCGCGTTAATCAAGACAAGTCATTTGTGCAATTCCACGTTTGAAGTTAGTCATAATATTTTGACAGAGCTCGCTAAAGAGGGTATTCCTCTCCCATTTGGAAACAGGTTTTGGGCATCTAATTGGCCAACGCCTCTACCCAGTCTTATCATCTATTTGATACCGTCGGTGGGTCCCCGCCTAGCACTCTATGGAGAATACTGAACAAACTGCACATGTAGATTATTGACATTCTAGCACCACCTATCAACGTATTTATTCTAGATATCGAAGGATACCCTGGTCAGATTATCAACTTCTTTATCGTGGTCGTATGTCTTTTCCCTACCACTATAGATTGTGTCCGACGGGACTTGGGCAGGGCCTTTTTTAGATGCGTTGGAAGAGGCCAGATATCCCCAGACTATTCAAAGGCGGGTAAATTTCTTCGCCGATGTGATAAATGTTGATGCCAGCTACCGTAGTCTGGTGGCCTCTAGCGGTGCTTTATTTTCCAGCGGCAGTATTCCGTGCGCGTTTTCTACCGAGGACATGATCACAACCTTATGCACAACATCTGACAGTCATCGTCGCACTGTTCTTGCCTCCGACGAACGGGGTAGGTGATACGCCTCCTCTCCCATACTACTTGTACGTCGCGTCTTACTCTCGTCGGATGAATTCAACTGAGCTCGCGTGACAGGTACTGCCTCGTCGGTATTGCGATCATGTTCGTTGGCGTCGCATATTGGGCGGGGTGGCGCATTCTGTTGCAACGTGTGTTTGGATACGAGCTTGTCCCATACAAAGAGAAGCTCGAAGATGGTACGGTCGTGACTTTGGTGTGTTGCCTCACGAGTGATGACCTTTCCTGATGGATTTGCCCTAGTTTTCGCGCAGGAAAATTCAGTAAACCCCTACGAAGAGATGTTCATGGTAGGAGTACTGTTCTGCTTCGTTGTGGGAAATTATGCGTATTTGGGTTAGCCCAAGATTTTGTTGCTTCCGCGAAAATTATGGGTCTGTATCTGACGCGCGTTCAAACAGCTATCAGTCATCATGCCGCGGTCAGACTAGGGCATGCACATGATTTACTACGCGCTCACTGCCGTTGTCACAGCCATGTTGAACTTGACCACTATTGTGTATCGTGCTCGACTTTTTAAGCCCGCTGTGCCCCCGATGTTTGAGCTTATCATGACTGCTCTTCTATCCCCCCTTTCGTGTCTGGAAGCCTCTGGACGCGTTTTACGAAAGAAGAGGATATATCTGCGCAGAGCAGCGAGACCCAGTCTATCACGTCGCCTATCGACATTGGCCCAGGTGGTCTCTCTTTCCAGGAAGGTGCGTTTGTTCCCTCCCTCTTTACCTTGCCTGTTCAGTAAATGACTCACGCAGATACCGCCGGAGGGCTTGGCCGTCATCTCGGTGTCACCTCATGCACCCTTCTCATCGTCGGATACGTCATCGGTACCGGCATCTTCTTGACGCCGTCCTCCATCCTGAGTGGGGTAGGCTCCATCGGTGCCTCCATTATGCTTTGGGTGCTCTGGTTCCTTCTCACAGTTTGTGGGCTGTCTATCTGGCTCGAGCTGGGGACCATGTTTCCACGTAGCAGTGGTGAAAAGGTGTATTTGGAGGTCATCTATGAAAGACCGAAATACCTGGCTACAGTCATCTTTGCTGTGAATATAGTCCTACTGAGATTCACGGCAGGCGGGTGTATTGTGAGTCCGGATGGTGTACATGTGTTAGTGTTGACCAGTGACTTGAAGCAATAGGCGTTTTCCAGCAAGTAAGTGTCAAGCTTTATGGCTGGGGCTCTTGTCACATTATTCCAGTATCATTGTCGCAGCAGGCAAGGTCGCAACAGTGTGGCCTGAACGCGGTATCGCTGTTGGGGGTAAACTTTTATCCTACTCATATTGGTTGTGATCGATTATCGTTTCTGTTAGTGATAGTCTTCGTAACCCTTCTTCACGGATTTACGCCGTGTATCGGTGCACACATCATGAACGTGCGCTTATCTTCAGTTTTCCGACTCTTGGACGATCTTAATATTAGTGCTAGTTGCTCTCGGTCTTCAAGATTGTCATCCTTGTTTTATCGTCATTGCAGGCTGGGTTGTGTTGTCAGGAAGAACGCACATCACCAACTCGCAAGCCAACTTCCGCGCTCCATTCACTGGTGGCTCTCACAGTAGCGAGGATGTACGTGCTTCTCATTGATGACGAATTCATATACTTATGTCGACGTACAGTATGCGACTGCAATGTTCAAAGTGTTGTTTACGTACTCTGGTTGGTTGAGCGCCAATTATGTGCTCAATAATGTCCGGAATCCGGTGTGGACTCTCATGATTGCTAGGCCCCTTGGTCTCTTTACATCCTAGCCAATGTCTCCTATTTCAGTGCAGCAACCAAGGTATGTCCGCGCTTTCTTGTCGCCCTCGCGTGATTGATTATTGGGAATAGGCCGAGATTGAGTCCTCTGGGGTAACCGTGGCGGCCTTGTTTACCTGAATGTGTCCGGAATGGCTGCTGAGCGCGCAGTGGCTGCCTCTGTTGCGTTGAGGTGGGTCCCGTGTCCGTCCATGTTTCCAAACCTACCGACGTCACTTGCTAACACACCGAATCGCTGGAGTAAGTGTGACACCTCTGACGATCGAGAACTGTTCTAACATTATCTTAGAATGTTGCCACCACTTCATATGCTTTTGTTTTCTCGGTTTATACTACCTACATATAGTGGGGACAGACTTTCACTACTTCCGAGTCATCCAGGGTAGGTCATCGTTTCAACCATTCGTGATGGCTCGAGTCCCTAATTTCGACAGAGCATGCCAAGGAGGGAACTCCTCTTTCATTCGGAAACAAATTCTGGGTATCTAATTGGCCCGCGGGAAAGTCGCTTATGCCTAGCCTAATCATTCACTTGATACCTTCAGTAAGTACTCTCCTTGTCGTCTACACGGTGAATGTCAAGGGAAGTTGTAAAGGCTATAATCACTCTCGCACCTCCCATGAATGTTGCCTATCCGTTTATCTTGGATGTCGAAGGATACCCTGCACAGATTATCAACTTCTTTGTTGTCTTCGTGCGTTTTTGTCACTTTTGGTTCTTGCTTTTGCCCGTCAACTCTTTCATAGGGTCTCTTTTGGCAGCGCTGGAAGCAACCGGACATTCCCAGATCATTCAAGAGTAGGGTAGTTTTCTACTGAAGAAACGGGTATCGATATATGTTTACGTCCTCAGCCTGGTTGCCTCTAGCCACTTTCTACCTTGTTACAAGCATGTTCCGTGAGTGTTGTTTGCCGAGGACATGTTCGCAACTGGCACTCACATGAGCATCTGACAGTCACCATTGCACCCTTCCTGCCTCCTAGGAACGGATTGGGTGACACGCCTCCGCTACCACACTACCTGTATGTCATACTGCTTGCACTCTCCGAGGATGCACACTGAGCTGCATGCACCGGTAGTTACTGTCTTGTCGGCATTGGTGTGATGTTGGTCGGGATTGTATATTGGGCTGGGTGGCGCATTCTGTTGCCAAAAGTATTTGGGTACGAACTTGTACCTGGTAAAGAGAGGCTGGAAGATGGTATGGTTGTGACCGTGGTAGGTTGTCTTGCGGCGCCTGTAAACGATGCTGATTGAATTCGATGCCTCGTTTTCGTGTCAGAAAACTTTGTGGGCCTTAATGGGCAATCCGTACGAATTATTAGTTAGAGAGGGTGCACTTGCTATCATTATTACTGTCATGAGCGATCACTGCAAGTGGCGACTCTGATTGGGTTTTGTACTAGAACACTGGTATTTGGGATCAACAATTCACCCGCAAAGACCACACTTGACACCGATCGCAAGTTCATGAGCATTTGTTCCCTTGTTGCAGTAGCGTGCCGCGGCCCAGGGAAAGACGCAGGAAGGAAGGAAGGAAGAGCGAGGGACAGCGTTGGCGGGCGAGAGACGGTGCGATCGAATGCTGGCAGCTGGCAAGTGGTGAGTACTTTGATGGGGACAACGACGTGGATCCAGAGCCGGCTTTTGCAGCGGCAGTGTTCTGTGAGTGTGGTCTTTGACTTCTCCATGGATTTACACTGCGTATTGGCGTACATATCATGAACGTGTGTGTATCTTCACAGCTATATGACCCTTGGACAATCTTAATATGAGTACTAGTTGCTGTCGATCTTCAAGATTGTCATCCTTATTTTTGTCGTCGTTGCAGGCTGGGTTGTGTTGTCAGGGAAAACGCACATCGCCGACCCGCAAGCCAACTTTCGCGGTCCATTCACCGGTAGCTCCCACAGCGGTGGGGTCGTACGTGCTTTCCATTGATGATGAAATTGGATACTCATGTTGACGTACTATACAATATGCGACTGCAATGTTCAAGGTATTGTATGTGTACTCTGGTTGGTCAGGCGTCAATTACGTGCTCAATAATGTCCGGAATCCGGTGCGGACTCTCATGATTGCTGGACCCCTTGGTCTGGGTATCTGTTCGTCTCTTTACATCCTAGCCAATATTGCCTATTTCAGTGCGGCAACCGAGGTGAGTCTGCGCTTTCTTGTCGTCCTCAGGCGATTGATTATTGGGAATAGGCCGAGATCGAGTCCTCGGTAACTGTGGCAGCCTTGTTTTTCCGCGATATGTTCGGAGCGGCTGCAGAGCGCGCATTGGCTGTCTTTATTGCATTGAGGTAGGTCCTGTGTTCATCCATGGTTCCAAGACTACTGACGTTGCCCGCTGACATTCTCAATTGCTGAATTTCAGTGCACTAGGAGCAAGTGTCATGGAGTTTTGACGATCAAGCACTGTTCTAACATTATCTTAGAGCGTTATTACCGGTGTATGTGCTGATCACTTTGACTGTCTTGATTGATGCTACTTATAGCGTGGACAGACTTTCACCACTGCCCAGGTCATCCAGGGTAGGTAATCAGTTCAACCATCCGTGATGGCTCGAGTTCCTAATTTCAATAGAGCTTGCCGAGGAGGGAATTCCTCTCTCATTCGGAAACAAATTCTGGGCATCTAACTGGCCCACAGGAAAGTCACCTACACCTAGCCTCATCATTCACTTTATACCTTCAGTAAGTACTCTCCTGATCGTCTACACATAAGATGTTGAGGAATGCGTACGTGAAGGTTATTGTCATTCCCACACCTCCCATAATGTTGCCTATCCGTTTATCCTAGATGTCGAAGGATACCCTGTACAGCTTATCAACGACTTTGTCGTCGTCGTGCATCTCCATCACTTTGGTTCTTGCTTATGCCTGTCAACTCTTTTCGTAGGGTCTCTTTTGGTTGCGCTGGAAGCGACCAGACATTCCTAGACTATTCAAGAGTAAGATAGTTTTCTACTTAAGAAACGAGAATTGATATATGTCAGTCTGGTTGCCTCTAGCCGCTTTCTACCTCGTTGCGAGCTTGTTCCGCGAGTGTCATTTATCGAGGACATATTCGCGTCCCGCACCCACACATGATATCTGGCAGTCATCATTGCACCTTTCCTGCCTCCTAGGAACAGAGTGGGCGACACGCCTCCGCTCCCATACTACCTGTATGTCATATTACTCGCACTGTCTCAGGACGCATACTGAACTACATACAAATGATAGTCGCTGTCTTGTTAGCATTGGCGTGATGTTTGTTGGGATCATATATTGGGCTGGGTGGCGCATCATGTTGCCCAAAGTATTCGGGTATGAACTTGTACCTCATAAAGCAAGGCTGGAAGATGGTACAGTCGTGGCTGTGGTAGGTCGTCTTGTGGTGCCTGTGAATGACGCTGATTGGACTGGACGCCTAGTTTTCGCGCCAGAAAACTTTGTAAGTCCCCAAGGAAGTTCATATAAAATATTTAGAGGATGCACTTGCTGTCATTATTTCTGTCATGAGCGATCACCGTGGGTGGTAGCTCTGATTGGGGTTCGTATCATAACGCTGGTATTTGGAGATTGACAATTCACCCTCAAGACTAACCCAAGGCTATGCTTGGCACTACTTGATCATTCGGTCATGAGTATTTGTTCACTTCTACAATAGCATGCCGCGGGTCACAGGCGAGCTCTTCCCAGGAACAGGAAAGCTCAACGACAACGGTGCCGACTTTGGCAAACACTTTTGCCTCAGCATACCGAGTGCATGACGGGATCGACGACGAGATGTATCTCACTGTGTTCAAAAGACTATTTTGCCAAATCTCCATCCCCCTCCAATGTGATACAAATTCGTCAGATATGATAGATTGGACGCATTGTCCATTGTCGCGCATGGCGAATGCATCGACTTTGTGCGCAAATTCAACGTACCGTCGCTCATCCTAGGTGCCAACGGGTATAGAGATTTGCATTCGTGACCTATGGAGCAAATGAAGGATATGTCTATGCCAGATCATGAAGAGCTTTCGATATAAAGTAAGGGCAAAACCGTATAAAAACGTCGATCCCAACCGTGAAGTCTTGACGGACTCATTGGTGAATGCACGATAACTAGAGCGACGATGAAGGTGGGAAACCAACACGCGAATAACATCACCGATTAACCTGACTTGTCCAAAGAAAAGGAAACCAACACGCTGAAAGGCGGTAACCGGGTGATGGACTGATAGCAGGACCTGATACCGCGAAGTCGCTAGTCGAGCTCAACTCCGTCGGCCGACGCCCAAAAGAGTCCCCTAGACAACGGGGCTCACTTAGCTATAAAAAACCCGCCATCTTCATCCTGTATCCCCCGGAGTTCACTTCTAACCATTGGCTTTGTCAAGTTCGATTAGGAGTGACTCTCTTCCTATGCACTCTCGTGAGACTACTTGTCTCACACGTCTTGTCCTTTATGTAATTCATGCCACGCTCCAAGTACGCTTCTCTTATTCCTCCTAACACCGCTCAGCCAATCCACAGCGTCCACGTCGGGTTCACCGACGAACACGATGTCTACCTCGCCAAGTACAGCCCGACCAATGAGAGCCTGAGCGGCAACGTTCTCTTCAAGGACCCTGTCGCAAACGTACGGACTCTAAACCCGGTATTTTCGGGACTGCCTCTATAGCGGGCCTCGCGGGGGTGGATACTACCCGGGAGACGAGGGCGCGGCCACCTCCTCCATGGATACCACTTGTGCGCGAGGCCACGCTGAACACGCTCCAGCGGAGCGCTGCGGGACAAGGCAACGAAGACGACGAGGGCGTGTTTGACGTGCTCATCGTCGGAGGTGGGGCGACGGGTGCGAGGCGTCGCTGTCGGCGCAGCCAGTCGTGGATTCAAAGTCGCCCTCGTGGAGCGCAACGACTTCAGCTCGGGTACGTCCTCCATAGGTGACTATCCGTCCGTTAGTAATGAACAGGCACGTCCTCCAAGTCAACCAAATTCGTTCACGGTGGTATGCGGTATCTCCAAAAGACGTTGGAACATGAGCAGTACAAGCTCGTGAGGGAGGGGTTGACATTCTTGCAGACGGTGCTGTATCTGTCGCATATGCTTTATATCATGCTTCCCCTGTACAAGTATGTCTCACGCCTTCTTTTCTCGCCCTCTTCTTTTCACTCTTTTTTAGGTATTGGCAGATGCCTATCATTATGCTGGGTGCAAGCTATATGATGCATCTCGAAGAGCTCGTATCTCGTGTCAAAAGGCAAAGCACTCAAACTATTTCCAATGCTCAAAAGCGACGGTCTCGTCGGGGCCGTCGTCTACTACGACTGTTCGTTCTCGTCCCCCCTTCATACCTGATTCGTCATCTCGATCCAGGCCAATACAACGATGAACATATGAACATTGCACTGATCATGACTGCCGTCAAACCCAAGGCACGTACTTGGCTCGTATAATGTGTGATTAGCATTAAAATATATCTTTAACAGCGTTTTGAGACTGCCACGGCAGTTATTGAGCACATGACCTGTGTGCTTGTACCAAGTGGCCTCATGCGCTTGTCCTCAGACGGTGGGCTATGATTGCTTATAGCCGTTTATTTCTAATTTGAAGCCTAGGTCACTCTATCTTTGCCTCATTCGCCTGAGGCCTCTGCCTTCTTGCTGAAGGTTTGTGTCTGCCTCGCGCAAACATCACTGTTCTCACCGTCCGAAACAGCTTCTTCCACCCGAGTCTGTCCATGTTTTTACTCGAGAAATGGAGGACAAAATGTTCGACTCGATCAGCCGACTCATCAAGACTTTACAACATGTGGCAATTGACAAACGCCACACCCCGCGTCTGTACGCGCGCTTCCTTTCGGGTCTACTCATGAAGCACCGCAAAGGGGGAAGCTCCATCGCTGGACACCTCCAGCCGCATCCTCCTGCTGGCGAACTTGCGCTACTGTCGCAGCAGAGCTATTTAGGGTCACGTGGCTCTTCTACCTCGTCACTCAAGGAGCATGGGACTGAACCTCACTACGACAGCAATGCGATCCAGCTGAAGCTGAACCAGATACCGAACACGATCAAAACACCTCAATCGGAGGCGACAACAGCGCCTCAATCTGACATAGTGTTGTACATTCGAGCAATGCTCAGTGACGAATTTGTGTTGGGAACCTCTCTCGACGGTACCGACTTGACCATGGCAGACGTTATGGGGGAGACGGGAACGCTGGCGACTATGCACGCGCTCAATGAGGCGTGGTGGGGCAACATGATAATGCCTGGGCGTGTTTTTTTTTTCCTTTCCTGCTGTCTAGAGTCCGACTTGAGGTTCACTTGGCTTGATGCAGGCACCCGAAGTCCAACTCACGCTGCAGACCGTTCCCTCACGCCGCATCCTCTCAAGATTGATCGATTTCTCGGGCTTTTTCCATTCTGACGAACGATCCAGGTTGTCATTTATCTATGCTTGCTACAGTAATTACGGCGACAGCCTTGCTTTCCGTCCACATCTTCGATATGTTTCTTGTTTCGCGATGACCGCAGTATATCTAAGTACACGCATAAAACTATTGGGTAAACCTTCCTGGAAATGGTACCCGACATATCCGCATACAAGCGCAAAGTAAATCTACAGAGTCCGCTGGTACGGGGTGCAATAAACACATAATTTAGGGTGCATCTCTGAATGTCCTTGAAGTCGGTCCTCTTGCGCGCAAAATTCACTGTTTAAACGTCATTTTGAATTATAGGTGGAGTGAGGTCACTCATTTCGTCCGACGGACGTAGGTATCAGCTTGGCCAATAAGCAGTATACACACAAATGCCCGCCAGGACTCGAGCGGGAATGCGTCAAACACGCACAAGAACACTACGAAAGGCGGCATCAGCATACGACACGACGCAAATTTCGGAAACCCAACCTTCAAGCTTCATGGTCCATGAGATAACCATTTGGGCAAGCTCGACGGCACGATAGATGCATCGCAGCTGAGATGGATTCAATGCCTCGACGTACAGCTAAAAGCTGTCCTAGTACTTGATCCCCAACCCCTTGCTGCATGATTAAATGGCCCCTCAAATCACCCCTGCCAGGATGTTGCACTCCAAAGTCTCGCGACCCTATCTCTGACGTCTCCAACACCCACAAAAAATTTGCGTGTCCACTCCCACTCTTGTCGAGTGATGACATCGTGTTCGTTCCTTGGTGGCTGAACGAGGAACCAGCTGGCGATACTTCACTGAATCCGTCAGCACCTATGGGTATCAGGCGCTTCGTATCATATCTTGTAGACCCAGGGATTATAAGAGGTTGTGACGGCAGGAAGAGTATAAACTGCCTCCTGTGGTAGAACATGATGCGGCCGATACAAATTGAGAGTGTGACGAGGTTGAAAAAGAAGAAAGGGTGGAAGACAATAAATCAAGAGTGCAAGTCAACAAGGACGACGGGGAGGGTGAATCAAGCAGTCATGACCCAGACATCGATGACAAGGATCGTATACAAGAATAAAAGAAAACATGAAAGAAAGGTCATCAGAACGAAAGTGGGGGGGAGGAATGAAACAAAAACACCAGAAATCATGACAACCTATGTGGTTGTTGCCTCACACCCCGAGGTGGTCGTAAAGCGCTAGGGCATGCTAAGATATCTATGGCTGTGGACGCCTTAGGCTGCCGGCATGCAGCAATGATGACCCTGAGCTTTGCCTTTTTGTCACACCCAACTTCACTGGCACTTTCTGTAAGTAGCGCGAGGTCAACAGAAGTCCCGACCAACGTGCAAATGGGGTGATGGCTAGAAGTCATGCGCGACAAAAATGGAAACATGAAGGAAAGTCGCCGAGAAAGATGAGCCAGATAGCACAAGTGAGTCCGATGCCCCAAGGCCAAGGTCGCGCGAATATCCGCGAGCGCATTACTAATTAACGCAAAATGGGTAGAGAAGGGGATGCTAGGGAACGGGTGACGAACACTGACTCACTGGTGTCACTCACTGGGGTGTTCGAATATGGAGGTGTAAACCTCAAACCAGAAGAATTCGGAGACGAGTGAGTGTACGTTAACGGGCATGCGCCGGTGATCAATTGATAAACACCATTCTGCCAAAAAATGAGTCTCCAGGGTTAATATAAGAAACGAATATCAAGACTTGGGACAAGTACTGATCCGTGGTGTGAGTATAACTACTCTGGGGATAGTCCGTCATCGAGGATAAAGAGGGATCCACGCGTGATGAGGCATGCAGATCGGTGAGCGTGGTCTGCGGATGGGTGTTTTTTGGTTGATAGAGAATGTGATAGATTGCTCATGTGATCGCACGGTGGGATTGCGACTGTGGTCGTTGTTGCGGAGAATGAGGATCTGGAGGTAGCGAGAGTAGCTCTTGCAAACGTGATTCGCGAGCTTTTGGGGGATGGTGTGGCGTTCTTGAGTCTGAAAACCATCGAAATCATGCATCAGAATCTATAAATAAAAACAACAGCAAGCGACACAGCGTGAAACGTCTCACCCAACTCTCCGCCTCTATTTGTTCCCGACCGTGACTTGCGGTCATGGACTGGAGTTGAGTTTGACGTTCTAGTTCCATAGGGTGGCGATGGTGCGGGCGCCTCAGGAGCCCATTCTGACGACGTTGCAACTGGTTTGACCGAGCGTGAAATCAGTTACCACTGAAAGTAGCTTGATCATGAAGAGGCGGAAAGCTTTCGCAACCGATCAAGGCCATCGAAAGAGATGCAGAGCCACGATAAGTTTGTTCGCTACTGGCGAAGGAGGGGTCAAGGGAGCGTCCCACCCGGGGTCGGGATAGTCTGGAATAGAACTACCCTGTGCTAGATCGTGGAAAGAGAGGCAAGAAACGATCACAGATGAAGAATGAGATGTGGTAGGGGAGAATGAGAGGGCAAAGGTTGATCGGTGTCGGTGTCGGTAGTAGGAAGGTAGAGTGATGTTGGTTGATAATGCTAGTCGGAGAGTGAGTAAGGCTGGCGCCGAGTAGGATGTGCAAAGGTAGAGAGCGAGGTCGGAGGACGAGTGGAAGAAGGGCAAGAGTGGGGCACAACTTGTTGGAGTGCGGGACAGGTTTGTCCTGGGTACTGTAAGGGAAAAGGTCAGCGATAAAAGTAAAATGCGATCACGCAAGATCCGTTAAAATACGACAGGAAATCCAAGAGACCGATCGGGAGAACATACCGAAAGCACACCTCTGGAGGCGTTCAAACGGGTGGGAAACGACGAATCTTGATCGGGTGCTCGGCGATTGTCCATCGCAGATAAAATAATAAAACAACAGTGATATAATCTATAAGTGCGATGTGGATGGAGACAGAAAGGAAGAGTAATTGGCTGAGCAAACGAGTAAGAGGAAGAGTAGAACAGCAAGCAAGGGCGACCGAACAGGATGAAGCGTAGAGAGGGGTAAATTACAGACAGATTCTCGAAGGTGAAATCGTGTCGTTGCCAGGATGCGAATCGCCGCGCGCGTAAGGAAAGAGGACTCAGGAGAACCTGGGTGGGGTTTCAAGGCGTCAAACTGGCGAAATGTCGTCGGCCACGACGAAGACGCACCGTTTCTTATGAATCAACCTTTGCAATGACGTCGACCCAAGACCAGGAACTGCCTGCAGGGCGTTTTTGGATAAACCTCCAGAACTAGGAAGTGCGAAACGCACTTCTTTCTCTTGCTGAGGAAGTCGAAGTGAATGAAGTCACAGTCGTGGGACTCTGTCACATACCCACTCACTAGAGTCATGCCCCCAGGTCCTCATCATTGAACGTGGTCACCTCGCGCCAGCTGTTGAACGACGCCATGCCGTGAATGGGTGTGCAGAAGAATGGGGGTCTGCAAGTCGGCAGTGAGTGTCTCTTAAGTGAAAATATCACATAATGACAAAAGGAACGTGCATTGGCGAGATTGATGGAGGTCACATGTCACAGGTTGGTCTCGCTCATCTTGTAATTGACACTTGCGCTCCGCACCTCATGATGTCGTCCTCTGAATTGCTTCTGGACGAAATGAAAAGCTAGGTCCTGTGTTACACAGGCACGATGTCGCCATGTACGAGTCTCAAGGACGTTGACTGCCTCTTTGATAAGTTTGTCGCAGGGACCGGGTTTACACCTTGGGTATGTCTCCGATTGTATACACTCGCCTCCTTTTTCGCCCTCTAGCGCCACGGCATAGCCAGCCCTGGAAAGATGTTCATGTTAGGCCAATGTGCGAAACCAGGCCACACGAACGCATGCAGCCTATCACATGGTAACCATAACAGGGGCGTGCAGTCCTAGCGCGTGTTTTTGGTGCTGATTTCATTTCCATGCATAGGTATTCCATTTACTCCACAACCAATGCTGTGGCCCTGATCTTGCGAACCCAGTGTGCACACGAAAGACCCTGAGGATGCCCCGGGTGACGCTACACGTCAGCCCCAGGAGCCGCCCCAGGCTTGATGCAGACGAGAGCGCGGGACGGGTCAAGACCATGGTGAAGGCGATGTCATTGTCAACGGTGCTGTGGCTGACAAGGGACTGCCTGGCGAGGGCAGCCATACTCCTGCACCACCCTTGTCCCGCGGATGCACTCATTCGCTCTCAGATGCCTGTTCTTTTGTGCTTGCAATGATGTCACCACATTCAAGCACCTCCTCGCCAGGAAGTGGTTACAGTCTTTAATTGATCTCGAGAACACTACAGACTACGATGGGAAATTGTATTGTATGCTTGGGAGGCAACTGGTTCGATGGCCAATGTATGAGTGATCATCTTTGTCGTTGTCATCGCCAGAATTCCCCAGGTATTCCAATCGTAAAGCAACTTTGGCGTTCAGAGAAGCAATTGGGCGACCAAAAACGACGGGTGGGGATTTCGACTGAAGATTTCCAAACTTCTTGAGGAAGGCCTGCGGGAAAGCCGAAAAGGAAGTATGATGGGGGGATTCCAAATCGGTGTCGTCATCGATGAATAGCTCATGTGCTCGGTGAGGATCGATCCACACGCCATAAGGTACTG
>JBBPMY010000398.1:0-17252 GCA_038090615.1 Phylloporus gajari
TAACCGGCCGATAACTTGTTGTTGCCATTCGGGAGAGGGAGCCATTTATTCTTCGGTGGCAGCTCACCAACATGACCATTTGCGATGACTGATCCCAAAGCCGGAAGGGAATGCGAGGTCTCCGAAATCTTGATGATTATCACGGCAAGCATATCGGGATGATCTCGAATAAGACATTCCAACTTTTTTTTTGCATGAGTCTCCGTCTCCGTAAAAGCACATTCCACAAAAAGGAATTGCCGAGGAATCGCCAGGTATGGGTCACCTGTACCCTCGGCTGATATCGTAAGATGGATATCAGGGATAAAATTGCCGCTCGCGCCCTCGACAAGCGTGTTTCAGTGATATCGGATTGTGATCTTGTGGTCGCCATATTGGAGGGGCATGGAAGATACAACGCTCTTGAGAATAAAACCTATGTGTTCGAGCGGTGCCTCGTTTAATTCACTTGGCATAGTGACAATGAGTTTCTGGGAGTCACGGAAATAAGCAGGCCTAGATATGATAAGGTGAGAACCATCGACTTGTGTACAACGCGAACTGACCTCGCTGTAATCCATTCAAATTCTTCTTCCAGCTTTTGTTCGATGTAGTCATGTTCGCAAGCGTTAATACTCTCGAACGTCATCTATCGTATTAATCCGTTATTCACGCGGTGTGGGTAGATAGCCCGGACGAGAGCTAAAGTCGCGTACGAAGGTTACTACTGTGGCTTTTTGTCGGTGATTTGGATGTCGCGTTTCCATAGCAAAACCGCGGCGCTACAGGAAGGTATCAACCATCTGAGGTGTTCAGCTATTTCGGTGGCCCCTTGCAATCCGGGGATCATAAGACCATATACTGGGAAGCAGAAGTGGAGAAGCAGAGGCCATGAATGACCATTATCTTTGTAGGTCAAACTCAATAGCAGGCATTAATATTGACCACTGTGGTGTATCCATAGAGCTTACCGGTGTTGTTCTTTGCAGTTATGTTGAGAAATTATGATCCAAGATAAGACGAAGTAGGTAATTGAGGAGCGTCGAGTCGATCTTCTTATCAAATCATGGCATCACACCCACTTTCTCCAGTCCCATAGATGTCTATTAAGCCACTAGTACCCTGACACCACTTATACACGAGGAGAGCTGGCGGCTCAGTATCGGCGGCTTTAATCCAGATAGGGAAACGATCCTCTCTTGTCCACCTTGAATAATGAGTTGAGCAAGGTACTGTAAAAGTTCTTCAATAATGAAAGGGAAATTGCAAGGATACTTATGGTAACAGATTCAATGTCATAGCACTGTTGTAAGTGTCATAAAACTTGATGCCTGCTTCGTTGAAGGCCCGTCTTGTGTACAGTAGCCATTGATACATGACAAATGTAATATGGCTGGGTCACTGAGGCCACGAGATGTGACCCACATGCATGCGGGTTGTCATATACTCGTTTTGTAAGGGCGAACTCTTCACCCGGTTAAGTCGCCCGTTGACGGAATAAGCCTCCTTCACCGTTTCCAAGCGCCTAGACGAAAAGCGCCTGTATCTTGCATGAGGAAAAATCGCCAGCCGAGGAGCAATGACTCATGGGAATAGAATAGGTGCAAACTTCCAACTCTCTAGCCGAGGAACAATTGCAGTATGAATCACAACAGCCCATCTTGAAGAGCTTAAGTGTTGAAGATTCTGCAATATTAATGTGTTAACGACCAATGTCGCTCAGGTCTGCATACTTCCACCCGGTGAAGCCGTATCTCTGGAAAAAAATATTGTGGCCTCAAGCTATCAGAACAGATTCTTCTGTGCCGTTACCTTCTCTGTACAGTGACATGAAATGAGAACCTAAACTGGGTGACCATCAATCTGTGGCAGTACGACCTGGGAACTCACGGAACTTGCTGCATCAATTGTAATTGTTGTAGCAGACTAATGGTGACATTGGAGACAGAACATGATATTATGTAGTCTACGGGCCTGAGCCAACGAAACATGTCACATGAACAAACACGTATTAGTAGCTTCCGACATAAATGAGGAGAGAATGTGAAAAATAGCATGCAGTATTAATCGGAATCAGAATCTTGTTTGAAGCAGAATGCCCGCCCTGTTGTGACTCCAGCAACTTCACATAGAATGCCTTCCCTCACATCTGCCAAATGATGTTGACGCTCTTCAGCCAGTTCGCTAAGCCTATTCCACTGTTTTTCTGAGAGGTTAGCTGCTGATCTGACAACCTCACCAGTCACGAAGCCCCAAAGTTGTTTAGAGAACTTTCTGTGCTTCTTGTTGGCAGGCATGACAAATTCTCCGGTCTCCCAAAGCTTAAAGGCTCTTTCAACCTAGGGGCGTTTCAAATCAGACACAGCTTCAATCATAGCCAGAAGGTGCTTACGGCAACAACACAGAGAGCCAGCCCCCCTTTGGGTACCCAGTCCATCATTAGATCAGATGATAACCAAGCCATAGTGTCGGTGAGATGTGCAAATGTTTCGATAATACAGGGATGGTGAAATGCGCCTTTACCCTTCTGTGAAAATATGAACATGTGAGTAATGTTAATACAAGGGAGAAAAACTCATGAGTTTTCCATTCTTCCCCGTAGAAACTTCTTCCCACATATAAGGATAAATGTCAGGAGCAATCACCACTCTCCTACCCGACTTATTAAGGTGATGGCAAGTCTTGGGAACTGCCCAAGCAACGTAAGATGCCCGACCATCAGGAGTTTGCAATTCCTCGTATTCAGTAAAGAAACCGCGAACGGCTATGACAGCTTTCTTGGCGATGTGTGAGCGCCATTCGGTAGCACGCTGTTTTAGCTTTAACAAGTAATCAGTATCGGCGTCCATAACCTCCTTACTCACTTACAAGGGCAAATACAGGCTCGTTTATGAGCACAAGAGAATGCTCAATCCCAACATACTTATCCCAGATGAGCTGGGCGATATCCACGTGTGCAGGGTGGACCACATCCCATGGATCATCAAGGGTAGCAACATAGAGGTACCAACGAGGAAGGACATCAATGCGGAAGTCCCGGTAACTTGCAGGATACCCGGGCAGGTGTTCGTTTTGGTACTTCTGCTTCTTTTGTCTGCTAACTTGTTGCTCGCCACCGGAGGCACTCAAAACATCATCATCACTATTGTGCACATCATGGTGGCTTGGCTGAGTGACACGTTTCGAGACCTTGGTCAACTTGATACGTTGGGAAGACATGGCAACAAGAGGCTGTACAGATTATAAGTCGGACGGAAAGAGAACCTAGTTAAAATACCTACCGTGGAGTTGCCAGGTGTCCTATCAGTTGCGTTGGATGAGTGGGCGCCGGCCTTTGAGCTGAATGCAGCACCCTTAGTACTTGAATCCGGCGTGCGAACTGTAGCCTTCGAGCCGGAGGCACTGCTACCCTCGTAGGTCACACCGTCATTAACACCGCGGGTTGGACTTTGGCGGGATGCGTTACTTTGTAGTATCTACAAGGCATGAATCAGCATGGTAGTGTCACGTTCATGGAAAAAACATGCCCCAGCAGGACTCTGCGCACCCTTCGCCGAGCCCGGTCGAGGAGAATTAGCTTTGTCGTGGGCCTCACGGTTCACATTGTTGGTAACTGTTCGAAACTGTTTTGCGCATGGGGATGAGTGGGATATGGCCTTTGGGGGACACTAGAGGGATATGGTTAGTGGCAACGGGATGACTGTAGCAGATATGACGTGCAATTCCGGCTTTCGATGGGGAGTACAAGCCCATAGTAGGCTCTGAGGTGTGTGCGATGGTCTGAGCGTTAAGATTGCCGCGCGACAACAGAACCTTCAGTGGGATAAAGCAGCTTGGTCACCGGTACCTAGAAATACACATAATGGTTACTGACTTTCGTGTGGCCCCCTGTGCCGGTCGCTGACTTGACGGTACGACTGGAAGAGGTAGATGGCTTATGAAGTAAATTATACTACATTTCGGTACTTGTAGACGGAGTACTTCGTACCTTCAACGGAGAGCGTATCATGTCTTCATTGAGCACATCTTCGTCGCTCAAGCTCTTTGATTGATCCTCTGTATCGATTTCTTCTTGATCGTTCTCATTTTCTGGTGTCGACATCAATGGTGCATCAGTGCCGGGTGCTTCTTCACCACGCCAATGTAGCGGTGTGTCAGAACGTCGCACCATTGAATGACCCCGGGGTTGAGTGGGAGGCGGCGCGTCGTTGTCCTGAATATCCAAATAGTTGTCAAGCAAACCGCCATAGGCGTTGAAGACATAAGCTGGAAGAGTGCTAGTGTTAGTAGACACACCGTCGGAATAGGCCTGAACGTATCTAACGTACCTGTGTGTGCACTAATCGCCCGCTGCTCTGCAATACTGTCAGTAGATCATCTAGATAAATGATGCTGAGGATGTATGTGTTCGACTTTCTTGCTCAGGATTTGACTCTCCCCTGCCAGTCGACACGCTAAGTAGCTTGTCCTTCTGCCAGTTGGGCAAAAATCCGGATTGACTTCTTGGAGTAGATTTGCTGGAGAGCGGACTAAGTGCGGTCTTCTTGGTAGGCCTGTGAAAAGTAGCAGACAAGAGGTGCATTGCCAATAAAGGTGATGAGTGAGTCGTTCCGATACGCTGTGTACTCACAGGGACTTTCCATTTTTGGGACTCATCGGTTTCCTACTTGCTCTGAGTCCCAGAGCGCGCATATCCTGTCGTTTTGCCCTCTTCCTGTCGTGTTCACTTTCATCGTCCCGTTGCGCAACCTGAAGATCAAGATCTCCCTGTGTGGTGGGTGGCTTGGTTAGCCGTATTTGTGAGTGCAGGGACTCATGTATTTGCCTTTGATCCGTTGTCTGCGATGTCTTGATCGCCCCGCCATTTCTTCGAAACTTTTCTCGATTCATTGATAACGCTGTCGCCCGCTTCTTCTGTATCAACAGCTGGTTGCTTTCCCAGTCGCTTCAATTCTTGTCCGTCTGTGGTCCCCTCGCTGTGTTGGGTGCCGGTCGCTGGATCCTCCCTCTCCATACTGTGTCCTTCCGCACTCTGTCCCTTGCTGCCCACTTGACTCTCTCTCTCTCTTGCCTACCAAGTGAGTTGAGTTCGTTAGCTGTCTATATACTGCAGATAACATTCGGTTTACTCACTGTGCCCTCATTCCTAGTGTCGCCTCCCTCACCCCTCAACCTTTTCGACACACTCCTTGACTTCCCGGAACACTCCTCCCTCTCTCCTCCCTCAAGGTCCTTGTCTTCGGCCTGTCGCTTCCTCTCGTTTCTTTGTTCTTGTCCTGTTTGGCGGACATCTTTGCCAGTGACATCCCCATCATCTAGGCGAGCGTATCCACGGCCGTTTCGGTCACAGTCCTCTTCGTTGTGCCTCGCCTTGTCTATCTCCTCGGAATCTGCATCATTTCCGTCTGCGCGCTCTATTGCCTTCCTGGTCTGGAATATAGGTCCAACTCGTTGTTAGCCGCTGCTTCAACGATACGGCCTGTCATACTTACCTCTGTCGCACCACCTCACTCTTGATCTATCTCAACATCAGTACTAGTTTCCTCGAGTTCTATCAAGAAGTATCACACAGAGTTCTGATTTAAAGAACGTACTCACTATCATCTCGAGTCCGCGTGTTTAATTTATCATTTGCCGTTGAGCTAATCGGTTGGCTAGCTGTTGGCGCCACTGTGTGTAATTGCTTTGAGACATTTGGACCTGGCGGTTGTCAAGCTTGTGCGCTCCGTTTCAGTTGTTCTGTTTGTGCATTCTTCTTGAAGTCTGTGATCTTACTAACTGCTGCCTTTGGCTGCCGTGACCGGCCGTTAGACCTCGGCATGTGTCCTTGGCTGCTTTCTGTATCCAGGTCAACCAATCCTGGGCGTGCTTGTTTGTTGGTGATATGTGTGTTGACCATCTAGTGCGACCACCTGAAGTGGTGAATTCAAGGTGAGGTTCGCTGACTCAGTTCATGAGTACGCATTGTTTGTGTGTGACCAATTATTCATGGTGACATAACAAACAATGCTTGTGCATTCATGAGACTTTCAAAGCATGATTGAATCTATCAGCTCATTGACACATATAGGCTATTTTGATGGCTCAGCCAGAGTTCAGGGCCCGCAAATACTTTTGTGCAAATCCAATAGAAGCATCATGTAGAAGAGGCTTTGTGTCTTATACAAGGTTTATTGAGCACAAGAGAGTTTTGCATGACTCCCTTCACACTCAAGCTCAAAGAAATCAACCTGTCCAGTACATACCTCAGGCTAATGAGGGAGATGCAGGACAACAAAGTGATGGGCCAAGATCATCAGGCTCTTACTACATTCCCCATCCCATTCTGAATGGTACCAGCAGGCAAATCATTTAATCCATAAAGTGTGACTGATTAGGTCTACTAGGTACTTGTTGTGATATCAATGGCAATGATCTATTGCCAGGAGAAGAAGCTGCTCCAATCTCAAGTCCTAGTTTTCCTCCACAGAGTCATAATCCTTGGCATCCATTCTCTCATCAAGCTCAATTTCACCTTGCAAACTTTTTGTTTTGCAAAAATGAAATGCCTGCAGCTCAGGTGGATGAGCTGATGCAGATTTGGGCCAGCTATCAGGACAGTATCAACCCTGGAAATCAAGATCAAACTATAAATCCCCCTTTTGCTTCAGCTCATGACTTGTATCAGAAGATTGATCAAATAGACAACTCAAAAACATGGCAGTCCTTTTCCTTCACATATACTGGAGCCAATCTAGAGGATGAAAACCTTCCCACCTGGAAAAAAGAAAAATATCAGCTGGTGGTTCGTGATGCAAAGCTACTGGTCCAAGAACAGCTATCCTGTCCAGAATTCAAAGATTGTATTGACTACTCTCCAAAGCAAATATTTGGAGATCAAAATCAACATATATGGTCAGATTTCATGTCAGGGAATTGGGCATGGGAACAATGTGTAAGTGCATTAGGTTGAATTTAAATATGATTATACTATTAATAACAATTTATTATGGAAATTCCTAGAATGACCTTTCAAAAGATTCAAAGAATCATGGAGCCATGTTTGTTCCTATTATTCTTGGGAGTGACAAGACCACAGTTTCTGTGGCTACTGGTAATGTTGAATATTGGCCATTGTATCTTACAACTGGCAATGTTCACAACAGTGTTAGATGTAGCCATGGCTCTGCTGTCAGTTTATTGGGCTTTCTAGCCATTCCTAAAAGTAAGTTACAAATTCTCTCAATTAGTCTTTAAGTTGAAAATACTAACTATGAATATCAGCTGATCAAGAATTCCAACATAGTGTGGAATTTTGCAACTTTCGACGTCAACTATTTCATGCATCATTGAAAGCAGCTCTTGAACCTTTACGGAGTGCAATGACAGAATCAGAAGTAACCTTATGTGCTGATGGCAACTATAGAAGAGTAATATATGGAATTGGTCCATATATTGCTGACTATCCTGAACAAGTACTTTTATCATGTATTGTTCAAGGATGGTGTCCAAGGTAAGTATAAAATTTTACTGTGAAATACCAATAATATTTTTTATTTATTCAACTAGATGTCTTGCAAATCAAAATAGCTTAGATGAATCAAACTTTATTCCTCGAAGTCATGAGCATACAAAGTTAGTGATGCAGATCCTCAATTCTACTGAAATGTGGAAAAAGTATGGAATTATTGATGATATCTTGGCAAGTTCTTTAACTTGGATTTTGGATTTGATTTTAAACCAAAATTAAACATAGCCTTTTACTGCCACTTTTCCAAGAGCAAATATTCATGAACTTATTGCACCTGATATTCTACATCAGATCATCAAAGGGACATTCAAAGATCATCTTGTACAATGGGTAGAAGCATACATCAAACTATATTATGCAAATAGTGATTTAATTTTTGCTGACATTGATCGTCGGTATGATGACATTAGTATGATGAAGTTAAGATTATTGATAAAAATTTACTAGTATTGCAGCATCACCATCATTTCCTGGCTTAAGAAGATTTCCACAAGGCCGTGGATTCAAACAATGGACTGGAAATGACTCCAAAGCTCTTATGAAAGTGAGTGGCAATATTACTAGTAGGATTGAATAATGTGTTTATGTGACTTAATTTTATTATTAGGTATATCTTGCTGCAATTGTTGACTATGTTCCACCACAAATGACACAAGCTATTGCAGCCTTTATGGACTTTTGCTATATAGTCCACCAGTATTCCCTTGATGAACAAGATCTTGTTGCATTGAACAATGCTTTGGACCAGTTTCAAACTCATCGTGTCATTTTTCAAGAGAGTGGTGTTCGTCCATCAGGAATATCAATACCTCATATCCATGCCCTACAACATTACACTGAACTTATCCAACTTTTTAGAGCACCAAATGGACTATGTTCATCAATTACTGAATCTAAACATATTTCTGCTGTCAAAAAACCCTATCGTCGATCTAATCGAAACAATGCCTTATATCAAATTTTGATCACCAATCAAAGAATTGATAATTTGATATCTTTTAGAAATGCTCGTAGTGCAGAAGGTCAGTACTAGTATATATTTTACTGTCAACAATATGAATTTTCTAATATTTGTTAAATTAAGGATTATTAATCCCTGGCACTATTAATGCTACTACTGATTCTGACCAAGATAATTCTAAAGAGCCTCAGTATGAAGAAGCTGGAGTTAGAGATGACAGCAATTTAAATGAAGCTGAAGCAGTAGAGAATTCAGAAAGTAATACAGAGGCATGGGTTGAACTGGCAAAAATATCTAGTGAGTCATTAAGATGATCTTTATACTAATTTTGAGATATTGTTTATCAACCCAACTAGACCCCAGACGATTACAAACCTTTGATGAAATGGGTCAAAGTGTTTGCTGTCTAAATCTATCAACTCTGGTCAACAGTTTTGTACATGAGGAGAGGTATCAAAATCATCTCAACCCTCCTCACAAGCATGCTTTGATCATTGCACGAGGATACTCCTATCAATCAGCTGTTGCTACATTTTATGCTCCTAGTGAGCAATGTGGTATCAAAGGGTTACATAGACAACGAATTCATGCATCTCCAAATTGGAGAAATTCTAATACTCCAAGGTTTGATTGTGTTTTTATTGAAAAAGACTCTAGTCTACCAGGTATTCATGGTTTGTATATTGCTCAAGTGCTTTTGTTTTTTACTTTTACACACCAGAGTATTTCATATTCCTGTGCTTTAGTGTGCTGGTTTGATGTTATTGGTGATAGTCCATGTTCCAAAACTGGAATGTGGATGGTTGAACCAGAGTTTGATGAGCAGGGTGAACGTTTGACTTCTGTTATTTCTGTTAATAGTATTCTACGACCTGCACATCTACTTCCAGTGTATGGTCAAGCTCCAGTTCCTAGAGGCTTCAAACATACCAATTCCCTTTTTGCATTTTCTGCTTATTATGTAAATAAGTATTGTGACTACCATGCTTATCAGCTACTCTCTCAATCATAATACAAGTAGATTGGTAGTGATTTAATTAAAATTTACTGTCAAGTACAATGAGAAGGATTTAGTTGACAAGTTAATAAATATATAGCCAACATTAACACACACAGTATGGACAGAATCTACCCTTATAAGTAAAGTTTTTTTAATGCTACCTCACTCAAGCTTTTAGAAATAAATATCATATCTTGTATACCATATACAGACAGCAATAATATTACTGGTATACTATCATGGCATTGATGTGTTTTCCTCCTCCATTACATCACAGTCACAGTCCATCATCTCCTCTATTTCATTATGTCCATACCTTATTAAATTCTTGTTATGATTATTGTCATGGTGCCATCCTCCCATCCCCATCTTGTAATGTAATCTTCATACCCTCATTATTGTTGTATTATAGTGTTGCTAGAACAATATGGAATAGTATGTAGTATTTAATAGGGTTGGACAGAGCATGATGCTATCAAGTGTCAATGGTATGATCATAATGTAATAGACTTGGGCAAGAGCAAGATGACAAGACAAGATGGTATGGAACTCAGGAAGGTGAGGGTCATTCCATACATCCTCAGTATATAATAGCCAATTTTTTGGTAGAGAAAGATCAACTTGAGGGAAATACCTCACTTTTAAGAATTTTATTCAGTGGTTTGTCTCCCCCACTCTTTTCAGCTTTGTGGTCACCATCTCTCTCCCAGTAGGTAGCAGGTTCTGGAGTTCAGTCTCTATGGTTCAATGTGCATGCTCCCCATGGCCTGTCACTCACATGTTTTCCTACATCACAAAAAGGTAAGCATGCATACATATTGCATACATTCAATCCTTACAAGACCAAAGGTGTCAAATGACAGACTGATACTTTAATTTCTGACTGCAGCCCAGATGCAGACCCCATCTCAAAGACATTATCTGCATCACCTGGCCTTTCTTCCATACATGTACCCCAGAACCAATGTGTTCAACAGTCATTGTCCTCCCAAGTTGCATAACCACCCTAGATGGATATTTCTGATCAGAATACAATTCCAGCACCACCTGTTCAGGCCCCTGTCCCTACACATCCATCCATGCCTGCCAATCTGCAACTTCTGGTTCATTGTTGACAGCTGGTGCCTCTCTACCAGATGTCAAACCTGAGATTCTTGAGCAGGTGATAACTACCAAGGGGATGAAATTTGAAAAGGTGTTGGAATATCTTAAGATGCTTGAGAGTGTCATTTCAGTCAAAGATGCATAGATATCACATGGTCAGAACAATGGAAATGTAGACATTTTAGCTACACTCCAGAAGGACCAGGCTGAAAAGAGCAATATCAGAGATAAGATTAGGTCAGCTCTTGAGTGACATTACCTCAAGATGACCTTGACAAAAGAATCTCTAAATGTACAGTCTGGACCAACTGAATTGGCTCAGGGCTGTTGGTGATTTAGCAGAGGCCAGTCCATCTACCCAATCTCACCCATTGAATATACTATCAAGCAAATCATCAGTAGGTCTGTTGACAGAGGCACACAAACCTGCAATGTCTGACTACAGATTATGGCCCAGTTCTGGCAGTCCCATGGTGGTACAGTAGTGGCACCCAACAGTACTATGAACCCCACTCAAGTGTAATTATCCTATTCTATAATGACCTCAGAGGTGGCTGCTCACAATATGGGTGTTTGATCCAATAATCAGTATATCCAATGGGATAGGATATTTTCATGGACCTCTTGGAGAGTTGATGGCCAAGTAAGGATAAAAGTGCAAATACATGTACTTGGAGTTTCTTCAACACATGATATGTGGGTCATTCAGTATTGCTTTTTTCAAGTGTAGTCTCAGCAATGTTTGTAGCTGTACAGACCCTTATGCAGTCCATAAGTTCATGACTGATTATTGCATTGTATGTGTTCTTCACTGGATGTTATTCCTAAACAATTTACTCAAACTACAGTATATATACCAGGAAATTCTCAAACAACATATTTATTATCCTAGTAGATCCTAGTTTTGTGGGGGTGGAGGCATCCTCAATTTTCCTGGAGTTAGGAATATCTTGGACATCCAACCCTCAGTTGAAGAAGCAGAGGCTTAGCAGAAATGGGCCACCAAGTGGCAATACAAGTCCTACTATAACTAGATGCTGAATTGCATTTGAAATACAGTCAAATTCCTTATAACAAATACCTCTCAGGACAGGCCTGGAGGTATATATTACAAGAGAGTATTTGTTCTCAGAGAGTAGGACTATGCAAGGTATGAAGTTGTAGATTAGTAACTGTAGATTATGTACAAGCAAAGTAATTGATTATTTTAGTCTCTTTCATCCCTTGCATGTCACACTTGTGTCCTCCTTCCAAACAAATTCAACATTGGCTCCATCTTCCAAGCAAATAAATCATCTAACATATTGACATACTTTTTCAGAACTAAGGCTGCCTGGAGTGCTTGCTGGTGAATTGGAGCAGTCTTAGCCACCTGAGGTGTGTTGTTTGGTCCACTATCATCAATGACCTCATAGCTTCCCCCTATGTTTGCCTCCCACACAGCCACAGCATCCATCACTGCTTGAGAAATGTCACTGTTCTTCATCTATTAAGTTCCCTTCACCATCCAACCATTCCTGATCAGAAACAGATATAGGTTGACCAGCCTTCAAGTCAGCAATAAGCTTTGCCTTCTATGGCCATACTTGATCATGCTAGTAGCTTAGCTAACCCCTTTTTAGAACATCAAGAGGTTTTCATTGTGAGTAATAAATTTAAAAACAACCTTTGAGTCAGCCTGGGACATTGTTACCATCCTGGGATGGGAAAGAGATGAACAATGACAAATATTGCCTGATTTAGTTTTATTTTCTCATCATGTAAGTCTGAGTATGTGTTATGGCATATGGGAATTGGTATCAGTTATATGTTATCAGGGAGTTATCAGTTTTCTCCTGCAAACCAACTTGGGATATCCAAAAACCTATGGGTTATGGGGAATTATTTGTTATATGGGGTATTTGTTATGAGGAATTCAACTGTATCTTATTTAGATAATTGTGTAAACACTAAGGCTAAAGAGTAAAGATATGCAACACTAGTACAGACATCTTGGATTACTAGGATCATAGTTAAGTGATGAGCATAAAACCCCATTCTCTGCTGATATCCAGGGAGCTGTCTAGCAGAAGAGGGCACATAGATCATTGGTGTTATACTGTTGAGAGATAGTATCTTGTTCAATTTGCTATTGACATTTACAAGGTGTAAGACAACTCTATGTGTATCATATTGAAATACTCTGTAGCAACTCAGTAAACACTATGTATTAGATCTAGTAACTAAGGAAATACCAAGTGTGCGCTCTAAGCTTATGTAATAACTACCATAAATGGAATATGAACTCTAACACTGCCCCTCAAGCATGAAACTGGCAGTGAGTATGATTGCCTAAAGGAAATAAGGGGTAAAGAAACACCTATGTAAAGCATCCTATGGAATACTTGTATATGTCTGTAATGTTGTCCGTTGAGGTTGCATTGTGCGGCGCTGGCGTAGTTGCCCTATTCAGAAAGTCGCGGCTCAGCTATTTGCTGGCTGTCTGTTGGTGCGCGCATTTGCTGTCCACTTGTCCTCAGTATTTGCACCATTTGTGCAGAAGGTAGGTGAGTCTGATGTGTTCCCTGGCCTTTGTGGTGAGTGTCTGAGGTGTATAAGTTGCTGGGCTTGGGTATGGCGTGGCCACTTGTGCTGTAAGTCGACTCGTGCGATCTTGCATGACTGACTCTTATAGGTTGTGATCGTGGCATTTGAGGTCGTCACAGTCACCCAAAATAGTCTGTGGTCGACCTTGGATGAGCCATGGGTGGCCTAGGTATGTGCGCCGTGTTGCATTCGTCGCGTTCGTGCTGACTCGTGCAGTCTTCAGCTAGCGGTCCCGTTTCGAGTCGTTTTGACCCGCAGCGTGCGCCACTCGTTGTGCCATCTGTACGGCACTCTATCCCATCGTATTAGATGCAGTCCGCATCAGTTTTGCGGTCCCATTGACCATGTTTGACCTCCGGTTCGACTTGTTTGCCCATGTGCCTCCCTAGACCTGGATTTCGACTTTGTGCGTTCGTTTTGACACGGCGCATGTTTCCGTCGGTGTGGGTAGGTCCCTGGGTGCCTTAGGTTGCATTGCGTGCGGCCGTTTTGCAGCTGGAGCGGTCTGAGTCATTTTGGGGCTCTGGAGGTATGTCCTCCTACTCTCACGTTCTGGCCGCTTGCTGATGGGTTCTGACGTGTCCCGCAGCTTCTTTGGCGTATTCCTAGGTCGTCATCATTCCACGATGCTGGCGACACGTCCGCTTCACCATCCGGTGTGGAACGCTTGACTAGGACGGCCTTTGGTACGCATGCTTTGCCCAGCTGTTCTAGTCGTCTGCTGAACCATTCTGATGCATTCTGAAGGTCGTTTAGGCGTTTACTAATGTCGCTGATGCTGTCCGCAGCTCCTGATACGTCCGCTTTGCAACCCATCGCAATTTGCTCGAGTTGGGTCCCATATGGTGAGTACCCTCTTTCTTCTTGTTGTGGTCGTTTACTGACACGATCTGGCATTTCTAGCGGCTTCTTCAATATGTCTCGACCATCCTCGTTGTGTGTCGACGCTCCTGATGCGTCCGCTTGGATGTTCATTGCAGATCGTTCGACCATGGTACGTGCATCTTGACTGGGCGTTCTAGAGGTACACTGACCCTTTTTGCTGCTTCGGATAGTTCATTTCAACTGTACATAATGCTGTTGTAGTGCCTAGACCCTCCCACACTAATGCTGGAGCAAGTGGTTTTGAAGTTCGTGCGAGTGGTACACTCCCCCTTCAACACGTGTGTGATCGTACATACATTACCTTGCATGATGCTGACAGGAATGGGGTATGACTTCAAGGATTGGGACCCACTTGAAGGATGAAAAGTCGTCGATACAAGCGACTGGTGGGAGATAGAGTGGACTGGCACAGGTCGTTAGATACTCTGCCGCAGTAAGCAGCACGTATAAACAGACTTTCTGCATTTCGACGGTCACGGTGTTCGACGATGAGTCACTCCAAGCTTGAACACACATTCTACATATACCATAGACAAAGACCTTTCTGGGCCTTGTTACTGACGCTCATTGCAAGGCTTCTATGACCCAAACCAAAGCCGCCTTTCTTCTCTGGACACGTACACAGCGCAGTGCCCTCGGTGACAGTCTGTTCAGTTTGTACCGTCAACACAGGCTATGTGCACGTTCAACACAGGGCCGCTCCCACATATTTCAAGGCCGCTTGCAAAGCTTTCCCCAGACCATACTGGGTTTAAGCAGGTTCAGCAACTTGAAACAAATCTACTATGTGCCGTCTCGGACCAGCGTTACTACATGGCCTCACCAGTATTACTCCCTCTCCCCTGCTGCACGTGTACACGAAGCCTCACTGTTGCCTCACCCTCCCAGTGCATGTGAATGCGTCCACATGCCCATCACTTACCGCCTCTTTTTCCTTCCCCTGCATCTGCTCTCGTTCACTCACCTTCTCAGCGTTGCACACTGGCACCTCACTGCATCCTATTCTCACTACACCACTCCTCGAATCCACATCGCCCCCTTCATCCGTAATTTACATGTCCCTCCGCCGTTGCTGACCTTCCGAACGTGACTCCTCGCCCTACTCATTACTAGTTCGTTTCAGGCCCACCTTGCAATCCTCCACGATGTCGCATGTGCAGCATATGCCACCGGTGTCAAACACGTAGCCCACTGATGTCGCTATGACCGTTCGTATCCATATTTGCCAGCTGGGCAAATATACATCAATGGAAACAGTCTTGTGTTACCATCAACGTATCACTACTATCACGTATGTTATTCTTGTCTTTGCTTCAATTCTCCCTACGAGTTCATGATTAAGAGATAGATATAGATACGTCAGACAGGCACCACTCTTTCGTCCATGGATAAAGACAGAAAATTATCATCTTGTAGATCAGCACCTCGTCTCCATTACCCTCTCCAATCAGTGCCCTCCAGGTTGACAATTTGGGTCTCTTTCTTACTTCCTCACCTTTCCCTTACTTGATTTCACTTTGGCTCTCATTTCTTGTTGAAATACTGTTGCAAGACCAATTTCACGTATCATTTCAGCCTCGCCCAGGATCGTATGTCAGATGTCAGATTAGCCAGGTAGCTGTGCGATGATAATCCAACTTGCTATTCTTGGAGTTGATTTGTAATACAGTGGGTATCGCGTCATCGCTTGCTCTCAAACGCCTTGCACTGGCAACACAACTCTGGTGATACGAAGTTATGTCGCCTTCTGACGTCCTCTCACACACACCCAAACTTCTTGATCAACATACTGGTCATGTGGGGCCATACCAATGGCCCCATAGTGTCAATCAGAGCCACTACCTTCCGACCGCTTCCAGCCGTCCTAGTTGGCACCTACTATGTCACGAACCAGACACAAAGTCTCATGCCCCCCACGACGATCGACTTGAGTGTCTGATTACTCTGTCGACCCGAGCTCATGACCGTGTAGCTTTCCAAACCCGGAGGCTAGACAATAACAAACCTCTGGCAGACGTTGAAGCTACCACTTTAACGACGTGCTTGCAAAGATCTCTTCATGTCAACTCACAGTCAAGTTCACCTCCAGGTGCCTCAAAGACGCAAAGCTCGGAGAATGATGGGGAACCCAATTTGGGTATGCACATTGACTGCGCTGTAACTAAGCCAACATTAACAATCATTGTCAGGGCTCTTGTCATATCAATCATGCCACTAGCCAAGTGTGACAACGTACTAAGGGAGCTTCAAATTCTACAAGGTTTGCCAGACAAAACCACAATGACCAACTTGGTACATAACTTCAGCTCTCGCCCGGGCTGTCCACTCACGCCATGTGAATAACGGATTAATACGATAGATGACGTTCGAGAGTATTAACGCTTGCGAACATGACTACATCGAACAAAAGCTGGAAGAAGAATTTGAATGGATTACAGCGAGGTCAGTTCGCGTTGTACACAAGTCGATGGTTCTCACCTTATCATATCTAGGCCTGCTTATTTCCGCGACTCCCAGAAACTCATTGTCACTATGCCAAGTGAATTACACGAGGCACCGCTTGAACACATAGGTTTTATTCTCAAGAGCGTTGTATCTTCCATGCCCCTCCAATACGGCGACCACAAGATCACAATCCGATATCACCGAAACATGCTTGTCGAGGGCACAAGCGGCAATTTTATCCCTGATATCCATCTTACGATATCAGCCGAGGGTACAGGTGACCCATACCTGGCAATTCCTCGGCAATTCCTTTTTGTGGAATGTGCTTTTACGGAGACGGAGACTCATGCGAAAAAAAAGTTGGAATGTCTTATTCGAGATCATCCCGATACGCTTGCCGTGATAATCATCAAGATTTTGGAGACCTCGCATTCCCTTCCGGCTTTGGGATCAGTCATCGCAAATGGTCATGTTGGTGAGCTGCCACCGAAGAATAAATGGCTCCCTCTCCCGAATGGCAACAACAAGTTATCGGCCGGTTATAAAGGTATCACACTGCTTGACATTGAGTCAGTCAGTGTTGCTGCCTGGCTCCGCGACATGAACGCGGATGAGCCGATCCATCTTGACAATCACGATCGCAACTTGTACGCCAAAGGGGTGGGTCATTTCTCGCGTCTTCGGGTTTGTTGGCATGATTACTTACTACATACGGGTAGACCATCCACCCAGTCCAATCGACTGCGACTGTTGATCTCTTGTTGAGGAAAACAATGCTTGGG
>JBBPMY010000400.1:0-17201 GCA_038090615.1 Phylloporus gajari
CATTCAGCCAGTACTATCGCCCCATTTCATTAACCGCCGTCTTCAGTTTGGAGGAACGCAGAGGTTCCCGGACAGGCTGGTCCGCCTTGACCATTTTCAGAGCCTGCGGGACGTGGACCAAACAGAGGACGATATTGAAAGGCGTTGGTTAGGCGTGGGATCTCAAGTCTTGAGATCTGACTCACACCAGGTACCAATACGGTTAGCCGCCACTCAACGTTGGGCCTGCTGTGAGAACACGAATATGGGCACGTGCCACGGCTTCTTCGTTTGCCTCCTTGATCTTCGACAATTGACAAGTCATCTAAAATGAGGGATGCGTACTAAGAGATAATGTTATACTGGTGCTGATTGCTGAACAAGAACACTCGCAAACCATTGAGATTGACGCTGGGGGCGAGCAGAGTGAGTGTTACAGTGAATGGCGAGTATTTGTTGGTGGCAGATAGGAGGGTGTTCAAGTATGGCGAGTGACAGACGGCGACGAGTATTGGTTTGGGACACGGCCAGCTACAAACGAGTCTTAGCGACTGAGCCAGGTAGGAATCCATTCAGAGCCTTACCAGATCTCCGACTCGACTGCATCACCGGTCACCGCCAACGGTCACCTCACAGCTGGCGCCGACGCCCGACCACGACGAGGTGGTCCGTGCAGCCAAATACTCTCCAGAAGGCGATCGAATCGCAACAGCCGGCCGGGGATCTCTCCGGGTCCGAGAGTGTATCAATGTGAAATACTTTCCCGCGGTCCCCTCCTCTTCGTCGTAACCCACGGGTCACTCTCTCAGAGTGGTCCATTCCTGCCTCCTATACCACGAGTATTGCCCTACCGCACTACAATAAATTTATAGCACGCGTTATGGAGCATACTATCACGTTCTGGGTCACCTCGACGCACACCCAACTTGGCGTCCTCCCAAGACATTTCATCGCATTCTTCCCATCCGATCAGCTTCATACCATCACACAAGGAGGGAAAATCATAATAAGAGGGCATTCTCCTGTCAAAGTAGGTCGCGTTTTCTCTCGGCTATATCTCCATACTCACCTGCCAGGGACCAAAAATCTCGATAGACAATGCTATCACGACATCTACAAACACGACCCATCGTCTGCTCACTAATTGAGCTCACATTCGGGCACGCCTTCGACGGTGGGATGCAGTACTCGTCGATGCGGAATAAGTGCTCTGTTATTCAATATTCATCTCTCACAACGCAGACGCTGACATTATTTGTAGGATGTCGAGCGTGTGGCATCGTGTCTCTACATGCTTCCGTTCAGATAAGGTTGGGATTCTCCTTCTCACCGAGGTGTGTTTCTGCACAATGCAACTCAGCACTCTTTCAACTTGTCTCGCGTAGGGCTATTGCCCTCTTCATGGCTGGCGATGTTATGTCACGTATAGATGACCTCTTTCGTGTCGTGTACCTTCACTCGGAGCTCTGCGTGATCCAGGCAAGTGCATGATGGATTATCATTCAAGACCATCATCATTGACGTATTATAGGCGTACATGCACTTTATTGGGAACTCGCATATGGATTGCGGCGACTACGAGCGTGCAATACAATCGTTCAATCATGCTCGTGTTAAACTCGGTACCCACACGAGTCAACCATCATTATTAGTCTCATTGGTATGTCTATTACTGTGTCGAAGTGGTTAAAATCGATCCTAACGTCCGACAGATTTGACCTTGCAATCACGATTCAACAGCAGTCATGTGAGGCCCTCCTTTCAGCAGGTCATATCAACGATGCTGGTGACTACGTACTTTGCATGATAGACCGGCAGAGTAATATGTCCAAGTATATTGCAACGTGGGTGTCTGGTAATCTATCACTTTATCTACCCCTTCATCGTGCAGTTGAATTTTCACTACAGAGCTTATGTGGTGTTGTCTTTCTACACCAGAACACGACAACAATGCGAGCTCAGTGATCGCTGGCCGTAACAATTTATCGCACGCTATGATACCACCATTAACAGAGTGCATGAGATTAAGACCAAGAACTGGGTCCTGAGAGGATGTTTTTGTTTTTGCCACCGGCGTGAACATTTCTCTGGCGTCTCTCGCATATCTGATGTTTTGTTTGACTTGCAGTTCACGCTCCCGATATTGACGATCTATCAGGTTAGTCTAAGCATCGTGTCGAATGTAGTTTTGTGTTTCCATCACATGCGTAGCGAGCTAGCAGAGGAAATAGACAGTGAAGTACCGACTTAGACTCGGAGTGAGTAATCATGTGTTCGATACAGGAAATGCCTGCTTGAATATCTCTGTTTAGACTTTGAATCTCTAAATGAGAGGACATCGGGCTCAATATCACCATTAAGAATGATGAACATGACAAGGCTATCTCATACTACATCATTGCGCTATCTCCAGACCCCGCCACCAAGGGGGATTTTCTAGTTAAGCGATGCACGGCATGTTTGGGAATGGCGGACAGGAAGGTGCCTTAAATGACTTTTGCTTTAATCTCCTTGTTACCTACGCTAACGATTTTTCATCAGGTGATCAGTCTCGATCATGATTCCCCATTAGGCTACGAGAAGAGGCACGCCGCTTTGCGTAGTAACGGTGACTATGACTATGCAATAGTTGCATATGAGATCACACTGCTGAGGATTTCAGAATCGTCTGACCGAGAGATTCGTGGTGAGAGTAACCAGGTCGTGTAGATATTGTTTTGTTGACACCGTTTTGTAGAGCGATCGCACCTCTATATCCGAGCGGATGAGAAGAGAGCGGCGATTCGTACAACTATCAGGTCATGGCCGTCTCTGCTACAAATCGGAGCAGACTTCTACTTTCTGGAGTTCGTCTCATCCGTAACTACACATATCAAACTTTTTTGTTCATTGTGCCCTACTCATCCCTTCAGACAGCTCTAGAGGCCAAGTTCTAATTACTACCTCATAGCTGTCTTTATCATGCCAAAGAGTGATAGCAGTTAGGCGCCTTTCCCCTCAGGATTAGGCTCGTGACCAGTGGCGTCTATGAGGTAAGGGATATCGGATGTGTGGTATCCGCACAACCACGTGATGGTGACGATACGACGATGGATCAGAACAACTCACCCACACGTCATTGCTCTTCTCGTTGGGTTGCATGTATATTATGAACGTACAGCTAATACAATCATTTTAGTGGCCAGGTTGGGGTTCTGTGCACCCGTGCCTTCACCGAAACTTATCACACCGTGTGTTTAGTTGAGTCATTACTTCAATATGCGTATTTGCTTCGTTTCACACTACTTGATTTGACTAACGCTTGGCGGCAGTTTGTCTGATGTTCATATGGAAGTTGGGTAGGTAGAATGAGAGGGACTCTCACTTGTCGCATTCTACTCTGCTGACGACAGAAGGTGACAACTCCACAAGGCTCTACTGACCACTGGAACCTTCCGGCGTGTGGTCTTACTATCCGCGTTGACTACTTTTAGGTTTTATATCACCGCTCTACCTTTATCAGTTCGAATGATGCACATACACAGGACAAATCTGACGATTTGACATGTCCTTTGTGTGACTCGTTCATGAGCTTTGAACAACTATATACATCCGAACTTCGGGCCCGGCGCTGCCTGCCTCAGTAGTTGAAAAATTCGTTAAAAGCCTCAAGATAGGGATGTATCGTAAATTGTACATACATAGGTAATTGGAATCGCATAGAATCTTGTTTGACATGATGCACCACCAGCCTACCACCCTCCAAGAAATGCCTCTGTTCCCTCGATCGTCACACGAGAACACTCGTGCGAGCAACTTCCTGAATCTCTGCCTCCACTTCATTACCCCGCTCTTCGCTCTCGTTCTCCCCAGGATCTGCAAATGCAATTGCGCTCCGAGCAGCACCTGGCTCGAAGTCTGAGCCCATACCAAAACCTGTATCAAGGTGGCTCCCTCGTCTGCCTTGAAGATCGTGAGCATAGAGCTCTCGCAAGTTCAAGAAGAATCGGGGTATGAGGGTAACACCAGGTATGGTTTGTACCATGTAAGTCAGAAGACCGAGTGGAGTAAGCCACTGGTCACCCGTTACATTGGGTATTGTGTCAAACAGGGTCGTAATCGTCGAAGTCATCAGGACGCTATCCATAATACACCATTAGCATAGTGGCACGAAAGAGAACTCGCAACAACAGAGATGTGGACGTACACGATAAAGTAGACCACACCCTCCCTCACAAGACATTTCATGTAACGATTGAGTCTAACACGTTTTGTTTCCTTGTACATTTGATGCAATTCCTTGACAAACTGGATAATGGTGAGAAGGCACATCAATATACCATGAGTCAGCACAAGACCCGAAGAAAAACATATAAGCCATCTCGGGACTGGGTATTCTGGGTTCGTGCAAAATGAAAAGTGGAGTATTTGAATGGTGGCAACTATATGGCAACAGCATATCCTGTTTGTAGTGAGTGATATAAAAACAATTTAAGCTCACATGCAGCACTGCTAACATTGGCCATGAAAATGACATTACACGCAAGAGATGATATTTTTTTCAAGATGTAGATTGTGAGGAGGGTGTAAAGGACAAGCTTTGATCGATTGTATAGTGCACACACGCGAAGGATCATCACCACTGTGTCAATATTGTAGTTGAAGTCTAGAAGTGAACATTATATCTCACACGTTACAGCAGCTACGAAAATCCAGTTGCTCCATTCGACAAGATAATAAGTTACTTGGCCTAGAGGATATCCTGATTAGTGTAAACATTGAAATTATAGACTATACTCACACCTATCCACACGTGTTTAGTTTCTAGGATACGTTGAGCAGTATAAAATAGAGCACAAATACATACATCTAGAATCGAAATTTGTAAGTATCTCTTTCTCATTTAACAAAGGCACGGAAACATATACCTTGTCGGGACCGGGGAAAAAACTAGTCCCAACTTTGATTGTGTCGAGTTAGCCAACGACATGTTCAAACGTCAAACGCACGGATGGACTGTAATCTAGTGCACAAAGAGCATCAGGGTGACGTTAATATGTCACAGAAGTGTACACATACATGGAGTAGCAAAGCCCAGAATAACGAGCCTAGAGAATAATATGTTTCACTCGAACCGATGACTTACTCAATATAAAAAGGGTGCGTACAAGGATAAACAAGGTAGAAACCAGCGTCCAAGGCTGCATCTGCAAACCACGTCAGAATACTGCGTTTTCCGCAGCCTGGCAGGAAGGTAATGTCTAACCCAAATGTATTCTATCTGAAGATTGTCGGTAATTGAGATGTGCAATGGTGAGCATGAATTAGAACACAAATATACCTCCTGTTGGAAAGTGAGGACTAAGAGTGATTCATGTCTGCAAAGGCGAAGCTTGAGAAGTTGAGATAAGCATCACTTACTATAATCATATACGATAGCAGTGATGGCCGCAACTAGAAAGATCTGTAAGCCTTTTGTGTGCAGACTTGTTAGCAATGAACACACGAGACACGTAGTTGTTTTGCAGAATGCCTGTGACAAGTGGCTGCAGAGGCGTTGAAGTCATGTAGTTGATATGGATATGGAAAGCGTGGCGAATTTGAGAGGATATAGTACTGGAAGATGGTATTTAATAGACGGATGGAATAACCCATCCGACAGGTGGACAATCTAGACGGCGGAGGTCATCCTGTGATGCTTCCTGAAATGTAGGTTGCAGTAAGATGACAGATCACGATGTTACCCGCCAGCTCATGATTGATGGCTTGAAAATGATGAGAATCCTATGGAATCAGACTCAGAACAACAATAATCTTGGACCCTCATGCCATCGAGGGCCATCGATCATCTGATGTGCACGTGAAACACAACGTCTGGGTTGAAACATGAAATGCTGATTCGTGCTCCCAGGTTCAGGCGGCGGTTCCCGTGCCACATGGCAGGTTTGCACGAGATTGATGAGATCCTAGGATTTTCATGCTGTGTATGTACGAAGCACAGTGTCCAGGGGCCCTGGACACTGTGCTTCATATGCATCATGTGGTCCTCGAAGTTAATGAGGATGGGTACCGCAGTGTCCCTATTTTGGGCCTACCTTTACTGATCTAGGGCATTGTGTCCGTCTATCAAATAGTGTCTGATCACCCCCAGACGGTCATCAGCTGCTCAGTGCACTTTCCACATCAACTGTATGGGTTTCCCTCTGCAGCAAGCTATCTCAACCATCCAGAAAAATAACCATGTATCGTGTGTGTTTACTCTTAAGTATGTAAATCACCTTGTAGTCGTCTTAGTACCGTGCCGGGTGCGAACCAAAACTATCCGAGTGGTAGCACTGAAGACAATATATCTTGAAAACGGTTCACAATTGATTGCGATAATGGACACAATTTACGGTAACCATTCTTCAATTAAGGAATTCCTGCGCTATATGATATTAGTTACTCAGATGAGTATGCTAATTGCGCACGTCATCGGTGTGCCACGTTGTCTGGGAAACTCGGGATGTCATTGTTGATTGTATGAGCGGATACGCAGAGGGCTTCGGAAGTGAGATAAAGTGAATGGCAGGAATATCGAATATTGATTAAACAAGATATTTCGAACGAACGCTGTTATTTATTCATGCAAAGTAATAAATAAAGATGACAAGCTACTGAGGGTAGTATCGAGATTTATTTGAAGGGTAAACTGGCTGAGGGAGGGTGAGTTGGAGGGATGACAAAAACCGCGCTTGTTGGGCTGATGATAATGGTACGACAGGTCTGAAGATTAATCCAGATTGAGGGGCAGAGGACACACCAGCAGTCTGGAAGCATAATACTGCACACAGAAGATACAAATCACCACCTTAGGTCGAACCACCACAGATCAAGTGTGCCTCACCTCGGTGGGAGAGAGAAAAAGGGTAAAATGTCCCGCTGCGAGCCTCGGTTGTGGACTCGACTCGACGGCGCTGGTAAACGCGTGTCCTAGACGCGGCAGCAAACTGTTCCTAGTCGACCTGCCTGACAGCGCTCTGTGACTTCTTAGTGAGCTTGGCAGCTCCGCCCACAGCGTTTCACGTCTGCGACACCATTCTTAAAGACGCACCTGTTTGCCCGCCTGATCAGGTTGGGCTGGTAGCCAGGCTGTCGCCAGAGTAATACTCTGGGTGTCACTGTTTTCTTGGCGGCTGGCTTGCAGAGAGTTTCAGCGATGAATGGTGACGGCCCATGGGGGCAACCCAGTGATTATCGTGCTCGGTAATTTTGTGCGACGAGCGTTTCGCCGGCGCGTGCTTCAATCTTTGGAGATGAAACTGGTTGAGCATATTTCATGGCAGGAACACGTACTATGGGTAGGTGCCACGGATTCTTCGTTAGCCTCCTTGATTTTCGCCAATTCTCAAGTCATCTGCGATGAGCGATGTGTGGCATTATATTGGTACTGATTGCTGAGCAAGAATATCCAAGCCTTTGATATCAACGCAGGCAACGAGCTGAGAAGAGTAACGCTTATAGCGAATGGCGAGTATCTCGTCGGTGGTGGATGGGAGGGTGTTCAAATGTGGTGGGTGAAAGACGGCGTTGAACGAGTAGCAATGGCCACAGACCGTGGTCTCTACGGCGTCGCCGCCTCCAAGGATGGCAGACACATCGCAGGGGAGTGGGACGATGAGGCATTGGTTTGGGACACGGCTAGCTACGAAGAGTTTCTGCGGCTAAGCCTGTAGATGGGCGTGAACTTCTCACCCGACCCGACTCGACTCATCACCGCTTACCCCGTAGCCACCACTTGGAACATTATAGGCCCGCTCAAAGTTGAGTGGGGTTCGCACCGCACCAGTTGCGACCTCCCCTTTGTGCCGTATATAGTAATTACCGTACCTGTGCGTTCGAAATTCAAAAATTAGCCTATATTGGTTTCAAATCACAAAGCCTACCATCATGGCTCACCAAACACTCCACAAGCAAATATGGCGACAAGTTGTGGTGGACGTGGACAACGTGTATGCACCATAGTCTATCGACCAACTCTGCCACATTGCATTAAGGCTGTATTAAATATAATATTTAAGTCAATTTACAGGGGGTTGCAACTGGTGCGGTGCGAACCCCACTCAACTTTGAGCGGGCCTATTAGCACGACAAAACGTGCAGACACCTGACCATGGCGAGGTGGTCCGTGTAGCCAAATACTCTCCAGAAGGCGATCGAATTGCAACAGCCGGCCGGGGACTTTTGTGAAACTGGAGGTAGAAGCCTCATGCACACCATGTCTTCCCGGTCGGCATTATATTCTCACTTTCTAGTAGGGTCTTGAAATACCAGTGTACGTACTATTTGTATTTCTCAATCTCTCATTTCGCTTGGTGTTGTCACAATTACATTTCCTCCGTCGAACTCAGCTGTTTTCACGCCTTTAGATTCGGCCAACATCACTCTGTTGAAGAGGTTCGCAGCAGCATGGGCCACCTCAGGACTCTGCTCACGGCACTAGGTCCGTTGCGTTTTTCACCTTTCAATATAGTGCTTTCTCTGACTTCGTTCGATGAAGCCGCTGTGACCCTTGTGGGTAGAATCCCGTCGAACTGTTGCCGTGACTATCAACTACGCCGTCCTATATACCACGAATCGTAAGACTTCGCACCCGTTCGCCACAAGCGTTGATGTCTCTGTCCAGGTCGAATCCCTACTTGCACACAGCCTCTTCATTGCATCCAGGGTGGTTTTCACTGACGCTGGAGACAGATCTTCTGGGCAAGTTTGACGGGAGGAACTGCAACTTGTCACATTCGACTCTCTACACAAAGCGAAGACCCCCACAAAGCTCTACCGATCTCTGAAAATGTCCGTCGTCCAATATAGTGGCGATGACAACTACTGCGCCTTGCGAACTACTACACCGCGTTTTTCAGTTCAATCAATGCACATGCACGGTAAGTCGCCTACTGTCCAGTAAGCTTTTCGTGGTTCATTCACGACCCTCAAGGTCATGGTGTACAGGCCTCGTTTTCTTGTCCTTGATCTCTACCATATACCACGGTTTTCAGCTTCACCCATCTATCCGAACTTCGTGTCCCGCCAATATCCCGTTCAGTGTCCAAAATCCTCACTAAATATCGGTAATACGGAGGAGAGACTAAGGGATAGAAGGTGCGAAGCATGGAAAGATATAGTACAATGTGTATCAATAGGTATCTTGAATTGCATGGAGTTACGTTTGACACCACCAGCCCAGCGCCCTCTCATCCCGCCTCCATCACGCAAGATAGTCATAAAGTTGCCCGTCAACCTATTATTGAGAGCGCGGAGACGGGTAACTCATAGAGTCAAATCCAGGATGACTATAATACCGCATCTATCCCATAAAGTCACATCAAGAACATGATGATCAAGCTGGCGTGATATGATCAGTGCACCGCCGTAATGATACAAGTATGTGCCTTGCATTCTAATCGGAACAATGTCCTGCACCGTTTGAAAATAAGACATGATGAGAAACTCTTCTAATATAATGGCACCATATACCCACAATGCGTCGGCGTACGACGCCCAGGGAATCTGCTCCACCCGCTGCAGGACGAGTAAGCGTGGGTCCTCGACGAGCGATACACTGGGTGATACCAACGCGAGGAGTACAGCACATACGCTATTTTTGCGCAATGCGATTAGGGAATCCATATTACTCGTGTCGTTTGCAGTGACGATAACCCGTGCGCGAGATACCCGCATTGTTCAAGCGTAGCAATGTTCAGCATATAACAAGCGTGCAGACAGTTCTGGTTCACGCACCTGACGGCAAGTAGTTCATTTTCGACAGCAAGTGCTTAAGCGCACCTCTGCCGTGCAAACGTGTACGGTGCATCCTCAATTAGAAACACCAACGTTGCAAGGGCACACAGTGTATATGTGATTTTGGACATGGGAAGGGGCATACCAACTGCATTTTCGTCATACGTTCAAGTACGAGAGGTAATATTGCTCAAATCATGAAGACACAAGATCTGAACATTAAGAACGCATGGATGTGTAAATTATTATCTAGTGAAAGTAAGACTCACGATCTAAGAGGTACCTCGAGCCCTTGGCCAAGAGAACAGTTTGTACAAACGACGCGAGGAACACCATAGGGAGACAAACTGATGAGTTCCTCTCCAAGGAGTGACTTCACCGGAAACTCTTCAATAGGAGGATCTGTGGCGAGATGAATTGCAAGTAGGTTCAGAGCGGGAGTTGGCACTCACTTTCAGAGGTACTGATCGTAGAGGTATCTCATGTTCGTTTACGTCTGATCGATATCCCACGCTTGACTTACACGCTCGCAAGGCAAAGTCTTGAGTTTAGTATGACCCTGCGTCTGAGACTCCAGGTAACCCCAAGGGACTGCAAGCACTTGGACGGTTGGATCTGAGGCCTGAGAAGCGGGAAGCCTGGCGAAGATTGAAGTACGAGACAACGGGTCCGTACGCTGTTCGTAGTTCCAGATTGCAAAGTGAGTTTAATGGTGAAAACGAACTAATGGCTCGCCCAGGTGACTGACTGGGCGACTTGGGCGACTTGAGAGGAGATGCGTTGTGGTTACCCTCCGAGTCCAAGACTTGAGTTTTCGCTCTCTCTTGCTATAGTCTAGGTTTTGTTGGCGCTGCAGGTCGAGTGTCATTGTCTGGGACGTCGAGAGCGCCTGATGCCTCTGGCTCGGTTTACTCACTGGTTTGCGTGAGATCCCTTGTCTGAATACCACCAGAGCGCACTGTTCGCGATCTATGGAACCAGCGAGGGCTTGGACATCACCAAGAGTAGGAAACAGATTATGGTGCGCACTAACCACTCATCAGGGAGAAGTGGGGGGTGACCGGTGAAGAACGAGTTGATGTTCGCGTAACGGACTATCGCTGCGAGGTAACTCGTTCATTGTTCATCTTTGCTCTAGTAACCGTAGGTGCACCTTTGCTGGTCATACTATTCCTCCACCACCTCATGTGCCGTCTCCATTTTGGAGGGAGAGTCCTCTGGCATTTCGTGCAGATGTCATCTTGAGCAGTTTCCCTCGTCCTTTGCTAGGCGTGCTGAGCGTCGTTTGTGGGCGTGGGATTTGCGTTACGTGTGGGGTGTCCGACACTATCAACTGACTCTCGGTCACAGCGTCGATGCTGATTGCATCCTTACATCAAAACCTTGGTTTGTTCATTGTCTTCTTGAAAATACATCACTCATACTAATAATTCTTTTGACGCAGTTTTGTGAAGCATGTTGACACCATCGAAGCCGAATACGGCGCTAGTGTTCGGACCCGCTACCCTCTGCAATACCCCCTGGATCGCCAGAGCCAACGAGACTTGGACCATGTCAGTTTCTACCAGGTAAGTACTAGAAGAAGCAGACCCCAAGCTGCGACTGTTGCAAATGACTCTCTTTAGTTTTCGAATCAAACTGTGACTCCGACGTTGCCTCTGGCATCGGCAGTCAAGCTCCTGCCAACCCAACTTCAACGAAGAAGGAAGAAGACTCATTTACGGTATTGGGCTCGGTATGAGACCTTTTCGTCGCTAATTTCCAGACCTAGCAGTCTCAAACCTGAAATATCTTACCAGGAACTGTGGATTTCATTCCCAGCACAGTCTAACGGGCGGTTATATTGTGCTTCAGACCAAGGCGACCCCGAATTACCGCTCTCTGGAGCTACTGTTGATAGCATCCCAACGTGCGTGTCGCATATACCTCTGAGGCTTTCGCCATTCACACCATTTGGTCACCCCACAGCCTCAGTTTATTCCGCCAGGTTCATCAGGTGCTTTGGCACCTCTGAGATGTGGCAGGTATAATACCGTTGTTAAAACGATGTTTACGCTGAGAGAACCCGCCAGATTTTATCATTCCACTCACGGCGTCATTGGCCGCCTGGTTCGCCATCCAAGTCACTTTCCAATGCTAGTACGTACTGGTCTGTCCCGCTCAATTCTGTGACACTATTATAGACAGAATCTTCGATCTCTGTACGAGCCCTAAATATCACGAATCGCTCGTCTCGGACTCATGCTGCCTATCTGGGTCAAGTTTTTGATTGTGAATACCTTCCTTATTATTCTGACTTGACTTTGTTGACTCTTTAAGACAGGCTAGTGATGCTGGAACCATGGAAGAGATACCGTATGTCTTATTTAGCTATCTTATGTGACCAAGGTGAAACTGACGGTGCTCTATTGATCCCCGGGAGCGTCCATTGTAGCACTCTCCCTAACTGATGAGGATTGCTCTGTCTTGCATCGTCACTCTGCATTTGTCAGTCCTACCAATGCACATGCATGAAACATGTACTCACCATTTGACAGATTGTTTCCAGTTTACTCACGGGTTTCAAAGTAACAACAACCCTTGTGGTACTACCCATAAGTCACCACGACCTCGCTACACAATTCTCAGCACCTGATTTTGGCACCTTACTCCTGTCCTGTTTAGCGCTCAGAATCCTCACTGGATATCGGTGATACAGACAAGCGATCAGGGAAAGACAGCGTAAAAATAAAATGTACATGAATAAGCCATTGGGATTACATAGGAACATATTTGACATAAGTAACTTGTACCACCTGCCTCTAACAAAGCCTGCGTCGCCTCCATCACGCAAGACTGCTCGTGCGAGCAACCTCATGGATTTGCATCTCCATTTCATCGCCTCGCTCTTCGCTCTGATTCTCCCTCAGATCTGTAAATTCAAGTGCGCTCAGAACAGCACCCTGCTCGAACCCTGAACCCGTCCCAAATCCTGTATCAATGTTACTTCCTCGCCCGCCTTGAATATCGCGTGCATGAATCTCTCGCAGGTTCAAGATGAATCGAGGGGCAAGAGAAATAGATGGTATGGCTTGTAGCGTAAGAATCGTTAGAGAAAGCCACTGATCACCCCATAAAGATAGTGATGCGTGATACACGATTGTAACTACAAAGAATGTTATAAGGCTATACGTAATACACCATTACTAACGTAGTTGCATGAAAGGGAATCTGCAACAGGAAAAATATGGACGTACAGGATAAAGCAGATAATACCTTCCCTCAAGACAATTCATGTATCGGTTGAATTTGACACGTTTGGTTACCCTATAGCTTCGAAGTGATTCCTTAACGAGTTTGATGATCGTAAGAAGGCACATCAATACACCGAGAATCAGTCCAAAAGATAAAGCAGGATATCCAGCCCAGGGTAGGATAGTGTTTTCTGTCAGTATTTCACAATGTGAAAACTGGAGGACCTGAGTGGTCACACCGACTACACAGAAACGGAATATTCCGTCAGTTGTGAATAATGTGAGTCATTTTAGCTTACTAGTAAACGGAGGCCCCGATGGGACAAGCATGCCTGGATCTTAATCGAAAGGCTGTGATGAAAGCGTAGACCTGTTATTCTGTGGGACACTCGAGTACGCGACGAAAATCAAGGGAAGCAGGTCTAGATAGGCTGCAATCTAGTGTGATGACCAATGGGCAGAGGGTGTGCGCACCTGTGCTTGAGCGGCCCACGAGTTGGATGGCGAGGAGCGTAAAATGGACAAGATTCCTGGTGCAAAATATACGATATGGTGAAGTCTGATGAGAACGTATCAGTACCACGCTTAGATCGCAGTAGGGTGTGATAGTATCGGACACATACCAGATAACCCCTTGCCTTGAGAGAGGAGAGACGCTATTCAGTTAGTCATGAGTTCTGACAACATGACTAAGATATACTCACTGAGTCGTGGATGATTCCCCATTGGTCTGAGGGCTGTACAACGACAATGCTGTCCCATCAGTGTCGTCGCCCAGGGCAAGAGCGAGGGCGTGAACGAACCTGGAGAGGTGACTATGACCAAAGGTGTTGGACGGGATGTGGGGGAAGGACTACATGTGTCGCATCGCTATCATCATTCTGATGTATAGTTCGGGACCAGGCGTCAGAATGCACATGGCATTGAAGAGAGAGGTGAAGCACTTACGTCATGGCAAATTGGCGATCATGTTGTCACATTCGTCTCAGCGTGGGTTCTTCGCGTCGGGCCCATTCCTTTTTGCATGATATGGTAAATTTTAGTAAAGTGAAATACTTTCCATGATGGGAGACACAGATGGGCAAAGGGGTGTCTTTCGGGACCTCGGGTAGTAGTCCACCATGGACAGCTCACGAAGCCTGGCAGAGGTATTTGACAGGTGTTCCTATGGCAGAAGTATGATTATATGCCGTTTGACTTTGTATTCTGGCGAGTGCGTCTGGGCGTTACTATCTGGTGAGTTGCCATCGTCACATAATTGGTTCCCCGACTCCTCTGGAGGAGGGTTCTCTTGGACGCAAACGGCCAGGCACCCTGCAAACGCAACCGCGCGAATATTTAACTAAATCGGTTGAGAAGTTATTCGCGACTCCCACGATAGTTGGCGAGGTTTTTCCCTTTAAACGGACCCGCGGAAGACGTCCCCTTGGGTGGTACCCGTCATGTTGTTCCAGTTGTTTGTAAGTACCTTGAAGAAATGTATGGGTTGGAGGCGTCTGCTACGCTGCGCAGAACCCATACATGATCTATGCTTTCAGTGACGTCTCTCGTTTATCCGCAGATGATCTTCTATCTCCAAGTCCTTGTCACAAGACATGTAATAGGTGATCCAGCATATCATTGAACGTGCATGGTAGTTCCTGGAATGCACAATGTGCATTGGCGCTGACTGTGTGACATTTATTGGAGTCGGGGACTGGCGCCTTGCGCCGCTACGATGGTGTTGAAGCCAATACCTTCCGGTTCTAACACGACCAAACAACCTACTTTACACCCACCGCGCACACACTTTGTGGGAGAGGGCGATGTAAGTAACCAGGCACTTAAAGCACTAATGGTGATTTCAGCCCCGAATTGATGCAGTTGAAAAATTTACAGTCAGTGGATCTTGGGCATCGAAACAAAAACCATTTGGTCGAGCCCGACGAAACGATCGAGGGTTTCCTGAAAACACTTGAAGAAGGCTAAGTGCGTCAGAGAATAGTATCCCGTTATTGTGTATCCTCATATTGTCTGGATGACAAGCCTTCGTTGGAAGGATGCTGCAAGGCAACTGTGAGAGCCTGGGAGCTGTCAGTGACCGCATGGTTCGTTATCTGACCTCGGCATAGACTACCTCGACCACTCTGACTTCAATTATTTCATATGGTCAGTATTTAGTTGAACAATCTTATCGACTGGGTTGTGATTCTGTGCGGCTGTGCCAATCGCCAGAGTCAACGAGACTTTACCTACACTTGCGCCAACGACTTACTCATTGTACGTGTCTGATAAGTCGAGTCCTTACTTCAATATGTGTTTGGCTCATTCAAACGCACTACTTTATTTCACTAACGCTTGGAGACAGTTCGTCTGATACTCGTATGGAAACTGGGGAAGTAGAACGTCACCTGTCGCATTCTACAGGCTACCGATGACAGAAGGTCAAGACCTGACAAAACTCTACCGAGCACTGTAAACTTCTAACGCAGCAGTCTCACTATCCGTGTTGGCTATCGTTGGGCTTTATATTACCACTCTAGCTTCGTCAGTTCAATTGATCTACATACATAGGATGAGTCTCACGATTTGACAGGTCCTTTGTGTGAGCTATTCAAGCGTTTTGAACAACCCTATCCATCCGAAATTTGCGCTCAGAGATGCCCTCCCCAGCGGCCGAAGGTTTGTTGAAAGGTTTAGTACGTGAAGGGATTGCACGTTGTACATAAATAGGTAATCAGAATCGCGTAGAGTCCTGTTTGACATGGGTAGTATGCACCATCAGCAGCCCACCACCCAACAAAGCCTCGTCGCCTCGATCATCACGCAAGAAAGCCCGTGCAAGCAACCTCCTGAATCTCCGTCTCCGTTTCATTGCCCTGCTCTTCGTTCTCATTCTCCCTAAGCTCTGCAAATGCGATCATGCTCCGAACGGCACCCGGCTCGAAACCTGAGCCTATACCAAAACCTGTATCAAGGTTGCTTCCTTGTCTGCCTTGAAGATCGCGAGCATAAAGCTCTCGCAAGTTCAAGAAGAACCGGGGTATGAGGGTAACAGGAAGTATAGCTTGCAGCGCGCTAGCCAGTATGACAAACCACTGGTTACCCATTCCATCTAATATTGTGTTACCCAGGATCGTAACCGTTAAATATATCACGATGCTATCCATAATGCACCATTAGCATAGTGGTATGAAAGAGAATCCGCGACAACAGAGATGTGGACGTACACAATAAAGTAGACCATACCCTCCCTCACAAGACATTTCATGTATTGATTGAGTTCAACACGTTTTATTTGTTTGTATGTTTGATGTAATTCCTTGACAAATTGGATAGTGGTGAGAAGGCAGATCAATATAACGTTAGTCAGTCCGAAACTCAAAGAAGGAAATTCAAGCCAGCTCGGGATTTGGTATTCTGTTAGTGTGCAGAATGAAAACTGGAGCACTTGAACGGTGATAACTGTACAGAAAGTTTGTAGTGAGCGATACACAAATAATAAGAGCTCACTTGTAATATTGCTGACTTTGGTGTTGAGAATGTAACATGTGGCAGATAAGATTGCTCCCAAGATGCAGATTGTAAGGAGGGTGTAGAGGACAAGCTTAGATCGATTGTATAGTGCCCACACACGAAGGATCATCACCACTGTGTCGTTGTGGATCATTGCAGTAGAGTCTAGAAGTGAAAATAATATCTCACATTCTGCAGCACTCATGAAAATCCAGAAGTTCCATTGGAGAAGATTATAAATTACTTGGCCTTGAGGCCATCCTAATCAACATAAACACTGAAATTATATTGATTGTACTCACACCTATCCACATCAGCTTAGTTTCTTGGGTATGTCGAGCAGTATAAGTTAGAGTACAAATACATACATCTATAATCAAAGTTTGTAAGCGTTTCTTTTTCGTTCAACAGAGGGACAGAATACTTTGTCGGGACCAGGAAAGAAAGTACTCCCGACTTTTATTGTGTCAAGTTAGCCAGCGACGCGTCTCAAACTTCAAACATACTGATGGACAGTGATCTAGTGCACAAATCAAGCATCGAGTCGCTGTTAATATGTCGCAAATGTGTACACATACATGGAGTAGCAAAGCCCACAATAACGAACCTACAAAATGATGTGTTTCACTTAGACTGATGACTTACTCAACGTAGAAAGTGTGCGTACAAGGATAAACAAGGTAGAAACCCACGTCCAGGGCTGCATCTACAGACCATATTAGATTAGTGCATTTTCTG
>JBBPMY010000401.1:0-17167 GCA_038090615.1 Phylloporus gajari
GCTATTGGACAACTGTTACTATGTCTGATTAATAGTCTTATCAAGTGGACTTCTGAACATTTGTTATATCTGGCTCCAGTCAATCCAGTCAGTTCAGAACATTCAGAACATTTGCAATCTTGCTGATATTGTCTTCTATCTGCAATTGGGTATATAGTTCTTTCATAAATGCAGATACAAATTGTGGTCCTCAATCTGAAATGATCTTTTGTGGAATACCATGAAGTTTAAATATTTCATCTCTAAAAATTCTTCCAACACCTTGTGAAGTAATATCTACTGAAATCCTGAACAGTCTAACCATCTTTGAGAATCTATCTACTACAACCAAAATGGCATTTTTGTTGTTTGATTCTGGTAAAGGTCTGATAATGTCAATAGAAATCACTTCCCATGGTGCTTCTGGTATACTATTTGGATTTAAAGGGGTTTTCTTTCCTGAAGTATCTACTTTAACCTGTTGACATTTGTCACATCCTTTCACATATCTTTTTACATCTCTTTTCACTGTTGGCCAATAGTACTTGGTTTTGATCAAATCATGAGTTCAATGTATTCCTGGATGTCCTGTGATTGGATGATCATGATTTTCTTTTAGAATTCGCTCTCTCAACTCTGGAGAATTTGGTATGTACTGGAGTGTTTTCCAAAATATTTTTCCATCTTCTCTTTGTGTCCATGGTGAGTCCTTCTTTTTTAACTCTTCTTTTACAAATGTTTCCATTCTACTCATGTTTTGTCTGATTTCTTCATCTATATCTGCAACGACAGTTCTGGTTTGAATAACTGTTATTTGTTTATTATCTGTTACCTCCTTTTCAAAATCTGGCCCCCTGGACAGAGGGTCTGCAGGATTAGTCCATCCCAGTTGGTGTTCAATGGTGTAATGATATTCTTGCAATAATTGATGCCATTAAGCTTGGCATCAACTAAGATCTTGGGGTTTTGTGAAATAAGATAGATTTTTATGATCTGTTAAAAGAAGGAAGGGATGTTTTACATCTAATAAATATTGTTGCCATTCTTTGAGAGCAAAAATGACAGCAGTGAGTTCAAGATCAGTGACCAGATAGTTTCATTCTGAATCGCTGAGAGATTGAGAAATGAAAGCAGTAGGATGCCACTTGTCATCTTGTTTTTGACTTAGAATAGCACCAAGACCCATACCTGACCCATCTGTTTCTACTCTGAATTGGTCATCATTGTTAGGCATTCGTAATGCTGGTGCAGTTGTAATAGCAGCTTTTAATGCATCGAATGCTGTTTGACAATCAGAGGTCCATTCAAAGTCTTTCTTTTCAGAGATTAAGGCATTTAAAGGTATGGCTTTTATTGCGAAATCTTGTATAAAATGTCTATAGAAGTTGAGGAATCCAAGAAATCCTCTAAGTTCCTTTCATGTTTTAGGAACTGGCCAATCAAGAATGCCTTGGACTTTCCCTTTGTCCATCTTTACTTGTCCTTCTGAAACAATAAGTCCAAGATATTCAGTTTCTTATACTTCAAAGTTGCATTTTGTATATTTGAGACTTAGTTTGTTGTTTTGTAGGATTTGAAAAACTTCTTTGACAATTTTATGATGTTCTTCAAGGGTTTTTGTAAAGATCTTATGTCATCCATATAGACTACAACTTTGCCACAATTGATAAGATCTCAAAATATATAATTCATCATAGTTTGGAATGTGGCTGGTGAATTTGTAAGTCCAAAGAACATGACCAAGGGTTCAAAAAGTCCTCTATTGGTTCTAAAAGCAGCTTTCCATTCATCTCCTTCTTTCATGCAAATATTATTGTATCCCCAATGAATGTCAAGTTTTGTATAGTATTTGGCATCTTTTAATTTATCAACTAACTCTGTAATGAGTGGAAGTGGATATCTATTCTTTATCATGATGTCATTAAGTTTCTGGTAATCTTGTACTGGTTGGAGTTCTCCATCCTTCTTTTTGACAAAGAAGGATATGGATGTAAATGGGGATTTTGATGGTCTAATTCATCCAGTTTTGAGATTTTCTTCAAGGAATTTGTCTAATTCCTTTTGTTTGACTGCAGTTAAATTGTACACTTTGCAGTCTACTTTATGATCTCCTGGAAGAAGTTCAATTGCATGATCCCAAGGACGTCAAGGAGGTAATTAATCAAAAGTCTCTTTTGCAAAAACATCTTTGTATTCATGATAAACCTCTGGTACCATTTCTTCAAAGGTTTTAGCACATTTTTGTTCTCCTGTGGCAATGGCAATTTCCATAGATAGATTTCATATATATTGCCAGTCCATTGCAAAGAGTCTTTCTTCATCTTTTTCCTTTGTGGATATTGTGTGATCATTTTTACATGTAAAGACAAGGGTTTTCTTTTTCCAATCAATAATCGGATTATGTTTTTCTAGCCAATCATGTCCTAGGAATATCGGATGTGTATCTAATGTGGACAGTGCCATGGTTATTTGTTCTTTATGTTCTCTGATTTTCATTTCCATGATTGTGAATTCGGAAATTGACCCTGTTATGTTGATTGTTCCATCTGCATTGTATACTGGTATTAGTACAGGTAATTTGTAAATTGGCATATCTTTTTCTTTTGCAAATGCTATATTGATGACTGTCCCTGTACATCCTGAATCCAATAGTGCAATTGCTTCAAATGATTCTCCATTTGTCTTTTCAATGTATGTTTTGATTTCAAATGTGTTTTCTGATCTTTTTCTTTGTACAAATCAAGGTTTTTGTTGTAGTTCTCAAAGCATGAATTGTGCTTCAAGTTCATCAACTCCTTTCAATTGTTTAATTAATTTGGAGTTAACTTGTTCGATTCGTGAGTCATGTACAAAAGATTGTAAATGTTTAATAGCTTGTTCATCATCTGTTTCATTGATCACCTTTTTTATCCATTGGCTTGTCCAAGGATCTATAGTGTTCATCCATCCTCTTTTCTTTGTTCAAGTATCCACCTTTTCAGGAAGGATCATCCACTTAGTTCCTTTCTGCTGAGGTTCAGACTCATTGAACTTAACCCTCACCTCTTCACTCTTCTCCTTCTCCTTTTCCTTTTTGAGAATTTCTTTTGGTTTGGATATTCCTGTTGATCCAAAACCTTGTTCACCATGAGTTGTATCATCTAATGAGTCTCATTTGTTCAATTCTTCCATGCTTATTTTCTTGAGTATTAATTGTGCTACTCAATCTCCCTTTTTTACATTGAACTTGATATCTGAGTTATTTATCATCAAGACTTTTACTTTGCCTTGATAATCTGTGTCAATTACTCCTGCTCCAATATCTATTCCATATTTGGCAGCAAGACCACTTCTTGGTGCTACCCTTCCATATGTTCCTTTTGATATGGCAATTGCTATTTGTGTTCCTACCACTTTCCTTTGTTGTGGTAGAATTTCCATTTGTTCAGCACTGTATAAATTATATCCAGCACTGTATTCACTTCCTTTTGTTGGGCATCATGACTCATCACCCAATCTTTTGAATCTTAATTTTCCAACTTCATTTTCATCAACAGGCAAAACAGAAAATTTATTGTTGCTACTGTTACACAAGATAGGAGAGACAGACGAAGTCGTATCTACTCTCTGTTTCAAAAATCCTTTTTGACCTCTGCTATTTTTATGGCAAGATCATCATTGTCCATATATACTATCTGATGATTCCTAAATGTCATTGTTTTGGTGGGGGGAGCACAGCATCTGAAATGTTTGGAACATGGCCAAGGTTTTCTGCAAGTGAAACATTTCCCTTTGGTGTGAGCCTTGGAAATGTCCATTGGAGCACCTCGTCCTCTGAACGTCCCAGTTTGATGTGAATTGCTCCTGTTACAGCTGGAGCTCACTGTTGTTGCAGGGGTGGACAATTGAATGGTCATGGATTGTTTCCATGGTAGTTTATGCTTATGTAAAACCTGCAAGGTTGTGACTGCTGATGATATTGTTGTTGAGACCCTCTTTTTCAGTCCTTGATCTCCTCTAGAATTCGCTCCACTCTAATCAGAGTCTGAATCCACTCTCTAAGTTCTTCTGATTCTAGCAGCCTTGTCATGGAATGTTCTATGAATTCCATGATCTTGTTCTTTGCTGCTCTTCAAAGAATTCCAATCAAGAAGCTGGAGACTTCTCGGGAACTTGGATCGTATTCTGCCTCTGATGAAGCAGTTTGGAATCAAAGAATGAATTCTTTGATTGATTCGTTTGCTCTCTGTTTGATCATTGTGAACATGTGCTGGCCTTCTTGTTTTAGGAAGGCAGGAGTAAAAGTGATTGCAATTGTCCTAGTGAAATTTTCCCAAGGCATTGTTCCTATTTTGTCTCCGTTCAAATCGAAGAAGGTGTTGACAAATCTAGCAGCTACCCCTTCTTTCATAAAGGAAAGGGTGACCATGATCTTTTGGCAGTCATTTGGTTGCTCTTTGAACCCTGCCAAATACATCATCAGACTTCTCCACCATGTGTTGAACTTTTTCTTATTTCCATCAAAATCATCAGGTTTTGTTATGTATGACTTCCTGATTTTTGGTTGAAGGACACCAATCGGAATGTCTTGGTTTATTTTGGGAATGGGAATTTCCCTTTCCTCTCTTTGTAATTCTTTGTAGGCACTAAGGGCTTCGGTAACAGCCCTTTCAATTAGTCTTTCAACTTCTTGTCGGGAGATTCCCATTGATGATGATGGTTGTGGTGGTGCAGAAGAAGATGGTCCCGCTGGGTTAGACATTCTGATTCGTGGTGGTGGTGATGATGTGGAAGATCTAGACAGTGGAGTTTGTTGTCCACCTGACATGTGACTTTTCATGTTGTCCTTGCACCAATTACTACTGAATTAAATCAGTGTTCTATTGGCTTAGACTGAATGTGTATGAATGAAGGAAGGAAAAAAAGTCTTGGTGCAGCAAAGGTTTTGAACCACAGTGTCATGACATGGGGAGGATACCGGAACACCCTTTACTACAGGGGACTTGATATGTCAAGTGGAACGACGTGACAATAACTGTGATCATGCAAACAGCCAAGGTTATTGGATCCCTTGTATGTAGCAGCCTCTAGCACTCTGCTAATATGCCCCCTTGTGCACTATGGGGAGAACAACATTATCCTTATTTATACGGCAGACAACCGTATATGCAGAGTTAGCAAGTAACTCTATACTCAGTAGTTTTGTGACTACCACACGGGGTCAGTGTTCTTCTGTAAGAAAACAGAGAGGAGGGGGAGTAACACTTTCCTCCTTAATAGGAGTGCATCAGCAAGGGCAGATAGCTAATGGGCGGCAGGAACAGTGACAACAATGGAAGTAGAGTACCCCTGATCAAAGGTGATGTGAATGAGAATGGCAACAATGATGGCAGCTGTAAGTGTACAGCATGTTTGCAGAGGAGGACAATAGAAGAGAACTATGGCAATGACAAGGAATCCTACAACATCCAGTGTGAAGTCCAGATTAGAAAGAGGATGGTGGCAATGAGGACAACAAGACAATAAATGGTGGTATGGTTAAGGATCTGTCCCTTATTGCTCAGTGGAGCCACCATTGGAACCAAAAGAACTGGAGGAGGTAGGCAGGCAGGGTGATAGACAGCTAGACTGCCATAGAACTTGTCTGGCGAGTAGCAGAAGCCTTTGAAGTTGCAGAGGTAAGTATAGATACCGATTTCATGAAGTTCATCGTGAACATGAGGAATGGTGATAGAGAGGGCAGTAAACGATGAAGAGAGGGCTCAGGGTCAAAGTGACAGTGAGTAGAGAGTATGCTTGGAATTATGTCAGGAATTCACTTAAGCCTTAAAGCAAAGCTAGAGTGAAGGAATGATTATTCCGAGCATAAGGAATACACTTGAACTACCTCTACTTATATACTACTCTGTTATCTATGACATCATATCATGTGATACTACGTCATAGGTCTGGAATGTTCTAGAGTAAGATAACAATAATAGATTGGATCAAAGAGTAATGAAGAATGTGTCATCGGCAGCCAATGAGTAATCAATATTAGTAATGATCTAGAAGGTTCTGGGTAAGTCTGGAATAGGAAGAGCAGAATTCTGACAATTTGGTCAACCTGTGCTGACACCATACCTGTTTGCATGGGTCCACAGGTTTGCACAGGTCTAGTCATATGTCACAGATCTGCTTCAAGGACTGATTTGCATTGGTTGCTACTGGTTACATAGTACCATCCTGCCGTCACTGCCAATGTGCTTGCCTCAACAACAAATACAATTTAGTTGGTCTCCAGCTTCTTAGTTGGTGCAGGATCACTCAAAAAGTCGACTGGCATGGCTGATGGGTCAGAAGTCTCATGGATACTGATAGGCTTGACACTACAGGTCAGATTCCAACAGTGATCAGTTGACCACTGCTTCATGGCTCCCAAAAATTACCTGCAATGCACTACCAGCAAAAAGCCATGTCATGCTGCTGTGAAAAACACCAACTCCATGGTTGTCTGACATGTCTCAGCTGCCACTTTGCACTCCTGCCCAAAACATCCAACAATTGCCATTCCAGCTTCCAAGAAGGCAAAGTCTTTGAGCATGCTTGCAGAGCCTGGGCCTGAAAGCAGTGAGTCAATTGTCTGGCACAACCTGCATTATCTTTGCCTTCATTTCATTTACCCCAGGCACTTCCACTCAAGTGAGGCAGGATCCTGAGCCACAACAAGCAGAGATAATCTCCATTGACTCAGACCCCTCAGATAAGGAAGATGATGCTGATGCACTGTTAGGTGAGTTCTTCAGTTATGGAAGTCTCAGCACCCTGCATAGTGCTCCATCTGGGACCAAAACTCAAATATTTCCACATGCAAGACTGGAAAAGCGATTGGATAGATGCAGCTGAAAACATAGTATACAAGGAATGGGTTAGCCAATACAAAAATAAGACTGTGAATGACTTGGAACATGACCTGTCATATATGACCAATCAGAATGTGAGTAGTCCCTTCATACGGTGAACAGTGGACCTGAACTGGCATGATCACAGGAAAGCAACTTCCTTGGGGATTTTGGCTCTCTTGCTCCAGCCTCGTCTGTGGATGAACTCAAAGAGTATCTGCATCACCCAACTGAGTCTATCAAAGATCCTCTGCAATAGTGGAACAAAAACAAGCACAAGTATCCCAGTCTTCATCATATGGCTTTAGACTATCTTAGCATGCCTGGTATATTTCTGTCATCCCATTGTCATCCAGTATTAAAATAGGGTCCAGCTACATACTTCTACCACTGTTGAACAGGTCTTTTCACAAGGCTGCTGATTAATGCATTTTACTTGAAAGTTCAAAACTAACTGACTGGAAATTCAGTTCAGCAGTTTTTATGTCTTGGGTCCTGGTCTTGCAACAATTTGATCATGTTAGATGACATTATGACTATCATTCATCCAAAGAAACGAAAACAGGATGAATCTGAGGGTGCAACTTAATATGGTACTCTGTATATACTTGTTCAACTACTCCTTGAACACATACTTGTGTAGCTCTTGGGCCTTGTCACATTATCGACAACACCACAGGTTGCACAGGTCAGTGTTGTACCCATACCCGTACAGGTATGGTGTTCGCAGGTATGGGTACAGTGTTGGCCTGCCAACCCACAAGTAGACCTGTGGGCAACCCTAGATGATACCCAACAGGGCCATCATGGAATTGGGTGGTAGTTTTGAGCATCAGCTGTGGGGCATCAATGAGACTGAGCACAAAAGGGCAAACCTCTCTTGAGGTCTGACAGCTGGTTGTACCATCTCAGTGGCAGCAAATGGATGGATGCTGGATCATTGCTGATGGGTGTGGTGGTGAGCCAGAGGATGGGAATCTGTGCAGGGTGAGCATGATTGTTGTTCAGGTGGAGTGCATGCACTGGGATGACTGGGTTTGCAACGCGCATTGTGCCAAGTGTCAGTAGAATTCACATGGCTAATTTTTATCCAAGCTTGACACAGGTCTGTCTTCTCAAACTCCATATAAAAGGTTTGTTACATTTCCACCAATCAGTGCATACTAATTGCACAGAATGTTCTAGCACCCTCTACCCACTTTCCTTTTCTCACATAGCGTTATGCATTACAGTTGTGCTTCCACACAGAAAGCCACTATCAATCTGCACGTCATTTCTCTCCTCATTGCAGCAGCCCTCATTGATGTCTCCTGCTTGTCCTTTGTATGAGACGCTCCATCGGATACAGAGATACACTTAGTGCACCCTGCCCCCTTTGTTCTCCCCCAGCACTCATTCTTTCCAGTGGCCTCATTGATGGTGCCAATAACAGCTTGAATGGCATGGCAGGTAGCCTGCCAACCTCTGGGGTGGTGTTCCCAACCCCATAACCTCCTCTGTTGCTTCCTCTTGTCACCTTGTCTGCTTCATTTAGTCTATGTGTGATGAGCATATTGGTTGCTCATCATTGATGTCACATTTGTCTCACATGACAACCCCTACACAGATGACAAAGGGTGGTTCATCACCTTTGCCTTCACTCTCACCCATGTCCTCATCTTGTAGTGGTATTTTGGACATGGTACTTGGCTGTGTTACTTTGTTGAATAGCCCATCTCCAATACATCCAACACACTGGCTTGATCATTGTTGGATGCCAACAGTTTGCCTTTTAGACCCTGTACTTGGTTGTGTTACTTTATCAAATAGCCCATTCCTGACTCCAGCTAGTTCCTCAAAGCCTGCTAGTTTGCCAGCAAGTGCAACTCAGACAATATCATGCAGTGGCATCTTGGGTTCTCTGCTTGGATACATTACTTTGTTGAACTATCCCTGCCTTCAACTAGTTAGACTAGTCTGTCAGCAAGTGCAACCCCAATGCCATCCTGCAATGGTCTTCCAGACCCAGTACTTGGCTGTGTTACTTCATTGAATAGCCCATCCCTTAACATTGATGATATGTTCTTAACACAGCATCTAATAGCACCTTGATTTAATTGATGATAGTTGGTGACATATACCAGGGATCAGGGGCATTTGAAAGCTTGGATCTTGGATATGTCAACTTGTTGAGTGCCATAGTGATTATCATTGTTGCATTGTTTTGCCTATAAGGCATATCAGACACTATGCTTGCTTGCCAACATCCATCCAACAATAATGTGTATGTTGTGGTACAACTGAGGGGTGGGAATTTGGCTAGGACAGGTGGAAAGGCAAAGGTGGCAGGACTTGTATGCTGGGAACAGCTTGTAGCAAGTCCAATCTGATTGTAGAGAGGAAGACAATGATGATTACTGTGTCAGCCAGCCTCATTTGGGCCTCAGCTTCATTGAGCTCAACATAAGCTGTCCAAAATACCAAAGTGTCTGCTGCAACAATACAACTCACCTGTGTTCGCCCTCTTGATGCCCTCATTTACACATTTTCAGTTGATACCTATACTATACCTAGTGTCAAGCACCTGAGTAGAGAGGCAATAATAGTTGCAATACACACTTTTTTTGTCAAAAGTGTGTATGTTCTCAATAAATTCCATCATGATCAAGAAAACTACTGTCTGATCAACATGATAGCCATTGTCAAATTCCTCAAAAATGTTGACTTGATGAAAATGAGATATGCTTGAGCATGTTCTCATTTCTCATACCACCTGGTTATTAATATGTGTCTAACACAGTAGGTTGGCACTCAACTTGTATAGCTCAAGCCTATTAATGTAGCATCTAATGAAAAGCTGTTTGAAAGGTGAGTATGTAGGGTATAGGTACACTTATAGTGAGAAACCAAAGACTAAGCACATAAATTAAATATGTATTAATGTCTTGGTAATTCCATTCACAGGTAATTTGTTACAAAGGCAAGTCAAGACAAGGCTGTATTTGAAAAGAATACAGAGATGATCCATAACAAAGATCAGAAAAAAAAAGAACATCAGTATTTCCAACAAGACATCCAGGACTCTTCATACAAGAAACTATCAGTATTGACATTACCATTGTACATGTTGTAAGGCAATATTATCAGGGAATGGCAAGAAAGTCAAGGAAAAGGCCTATTCCAAGGAACAGCCCAACTGAAGACAGTATGATTTGGACCTTGAATCCAACCATCAACTATGTATAAAGATGGTATTGAATTGATGGACTGTACATTCCATATCTTAATTGATTGGTCACAAGATGAAAAGACAATGTGCTTCCCATCAGAGGAATAGACAACAGAGTCAACACCAAATGTATGCCCCTAAAATGGACCTGCCACAGTCTCACCACTGGTTGTATCCCAAACCCTAAAGGTGCTGTCTGAAGAGTCAGAGACAATATGCTTCCCATCAGGAGAATAGGCAACAGAGTTGACACCTTCTGTGTGCCCCTGAAATGGAGCTGCCACAATCTCACCAGTGGTTGAATCCCAAACCATAATGGTGTTGTCTCAAAAGCTAGAGACAATGTGCTTCCCATCAGGAGAATAGACAACAGATGTGACACTTTCTGTGTGCCTCTGAAATGGACCTGTCACAGTCTCACCAGTGGTTGCATCCCAAACCCTAATGGTCTTGTCATCTGAGCCAGAGACAATGTGCTTCCCATCAGAGGAATAGGCAACAGAGTTTACACAATCTGTGTGCCCCTGAAATGGACCTGCCACAGTCTCACCAATGGTTACATCCCAAACTCTAATAGTCTTGTCCCAAGAGCCAGAGACAATATGCTTCCCATCAGGGGAGTAAGCAACAGAGCTGACATTAGATGTGTGCCCTTCCAAGTTGTGAACCTCTGCTGGCCAACTAGCTGGATGTCCAGATGGCATACATGTATGCTTTTGAAGATGGTCAGCTCAGATTTTCCACAATAAAGAGTTGGTTGGGGTTTGGGGGATAGCTGATAAATACAAATGGGGTGTACATTTGTGCAGGACAGGTGATAACACTTGAATAAATCTGGATCCTTCTGATGCTAATATGACAATCTCTTGGTCCTAATTCCAGCTTCTCTTAGTATTATCTATATTGGATGTAGTTTAACTAACCTTGGCCCATTTGCTCAAGATACTACAAGCTGCCTGGGCAGATAGAACAGGAAGTACTCTGGATGTGAGAGAGAGGAGACTGATAACTTCAAGCCAGTAAGGAAAGAAGTTCTTGAAAAAGTATCTAATTTCTTCCAACAGTTCTGGAGTACAATCAACATGTTGCAGGTGGTCCATCCAGTATTGGCAAGAGTATGATAAATAAGGGGGTATTGCTATTTTTACTTGATCAAGTAGGTTAGGAACATCAGCATTGTAGCATTGGGAATCCTTGAGATCACAGATGCTGAACTGGAGTTTATCTTGCATGCAGGCCAGCAATGCTTTTTCAAGAGACAGTGAATGATGGGGTAAAATATGGACATGGAAGGCCAAGCTGTGAGCCTCATTAATTAAGAAGTCATGGAATGAGGTATAAAGGGGGCAGATTGGCTTGTCATTGTTAAATACCCCATCCAACAGAGATCTCATCCACTTGATGATGGATTGTACATCCAGATTTTCATTTGAATGGAAAAGGGTGGATAAAAAAGCAAGAGAAAATGGTTCATGGAGCATGAAAATAAGAGCTATGACATCCAGAAAGGATTGTTGATTGTCATCAGATGGAAATAGCTGACCTAGAACAGTTTGGTACAGCCAGTCTAATGGTGGCACTGAAGCACTGCCCCTGCCCTGCAAAAGTAAATCAAGTTCCTTGCATGGGTTGACCCTGTCTTTAACAAACTTGCAAGTAGTAGTGGCCCACTGAAAAAGATGCTGAGAATGATGGACAAGTACACAACACTCCTCTTTAGCCAGTGACAATGACACCTCAGAATCCTCATTAAGGGAATGGCAGATGAACCTTTCGATATCTCTGTCAACAACTTCTACAAGAATGTCACCCATCTGTTTATGAACAAGGTATGAGTCAGATGGGAGTTTTGCAAGGATATCACTCTCCAGTTGAGACATGATGAGGAAACAAAGGTTTGTTGGGAGAGTGTCTTTGGTAATTTACTTGGAGATTGCCTCCAAAAGTACTCAGTGATTCACCTGATCACCACTTTTGTCTAGAGCATCAATAATTACCACCAGTAGAGGGCCAACAGAGTCAGATTTCCTACTGGGCTCAATAATGAACTGCTCTAGTTGCTCTAGAAGTGACATTGACATACACAGTACTCTATTATTGTTAACAATCCCCTAGAGCATGGACTTACAGTAGACAACAAAACTGTTACAATGCCTAACCCAGATGTACATAATGCACAAAGCACACTGCAAACATAAGTGAGAATTTGATCTAGACATAGTGAAATGAATTAAGGTAGACACTCTTAGCTACAAATCATCCCCTATGTTCATGGTATTTGGACCAATGGATACCAAGATATTTACATTTTAAGTAGGCTATGTCATTGTAACAGTTTTGTTGCTGGTATTAGGGGTATTTAGTATGAAGTATATCCTCCTTTGGCTTGAATGACCTCCTGAATCCTTCTAGGCATACTTTCAATCAGTCTCTAACATTCCTCTACCCCAATCTCATACCACTCTTTCACTATCCTTTTCCAAAGATGCTCTATCCCCTCTGCTGGATCAGAATATCCTGCTAGCCTTCTTTTGAGAAGAAACCATAGATGCTCTATGGGATTCAGGTCTGGGGACTGAGCAGGCCATTCCATGACCTCATACCCATGGTTTTGGAACCATTCCTTGGCTTTCTTACTAGTGTGTTTGGGGTCATTATCTTGCTGAAAGAGGATGTCTTCTGGAGAAAACCCATAAGTTTGGAGAGTATCTTGAAACTCATCCTCTAAAATCTGCACATAAATGTTAGCATCCATCCTACCATCAATCTTGCAAGCTGTTCCAACTCCTTCCCAAGTCATACAGCCCCACATCATCACTGAACCACCTCCAAACTTGACTGTCTCCTCAACAAGCCTATCACTAAGGCCCTCTCCTGCCTTTTTCCACACCCACTTCCTACCATCTGACCCAATATGATTAATTTTGATCTCATCAGACCATATGACACACTTCCAGTCATCCACAGTCCAATGCTGATGGCTTAAGGCAAAGTCCATTCTTACTGTCCTATGATGTTTGGATAAAGGAGGGCACTTTTGCTTGACCACAGCCTTCATGCCAGCCTTTTTCAAATCCCAACAAACAGTCTGAGTGGAGATTGAATGGTTCTTGACATCCTGAAGAGTCTTGGTGACCTGAACTGCATTTTCAGCCTTTCTAGTACCAATAAGTTAAATAGTATGTCAGATATCAGTAAGGGAAATGATAGATGGATGACCACCAGAGGACTTGGGGAGGTTTGGACAGAGTTTGGTGCAAATACAACTGACAGTGGCAGTGCTAAAGCCAGTAGAAAGGGCAATTTGACAAGTTGATTGACCAGATTCCAAGAAAATGATAATCTGATTGATTTGATCATTTGAAAGGGATTTCATGGTGAAGGAAGTGGTGATGGAGATGGTATTTGGCTATGTTTGTGTTAGGTTGAACTATTCAACCATGACATAAGTCATTTATGCCATAATATCTCTTGGCATCATATAGTTTCCATATTTGAATACATCAGCAACAAAACTGTTACAATGACATAGCCTACTTAAAATGTAAATATCTTGGCATCCATTAGCCCAAATGCCATGAACCTAGGGGATGAGTTGTAGCTAAGAGTGTCTACTTTAATTCATTTCACTATTCCTAGATCAAATTCTCACTTATGTTTGCAGTGTGCTTCATGCACTACATCTGGGTTAGGCATTGTAATGGTTTTGTTGCCTACTGTAAGTCTGTGCCCTGGGGTATTGTTAAAGATAATAGAGCACTGTGCATGTTGACATCACCTCTAGAGCAACTGGAGCAGTTCATTGTCAAGCCCAGTAGGAAACCTGACTCTGTTGGCCCTCTACTGGTGGTAATTATCAATGCTCTAGACTTGTTGTGACAAATGTCAATTATCAAAGACAGATCTTTCAACCATACCTTAAATTATTGCCATGACTCTTAACATTGATGGTATGTTCTTAACACAGCACTTGATAGCATCATAACTCAATTTGGAAATAGTTGGTGATGTATATGACTATGAGGTGATAATATATGAGCTAACTAGTTATCAGGGATCAGAGGTCAATGGTCATTCAAAAGCTTGGAACTTGTGTTGTCAACTTGGTGCCATACCAATCATTTTGTTGCATGGTTTCACCCATAAAACATGCTAAACAGTACTCACTTACCAATGTCTTTCCAACAACAATGTGTATATTATGGTGTGATTGAAGGGTAGGAATTTGAGCAAGACAGGTGGAAAGGCAATGGCAGCAGGCCTTGTTTGCTGAGGACAGCTTGTTGCAAATCCAATCTAATTGTAGATAGGAAGACAATTATGATTGTCATGTCAGCCTTGGGTTCCTGTATTGTCATTGAGCTCAACACAAGCTGTTTAAATACTAAACTGCCCACTGTGACTGTACAACCTACCTGTGTCCATCCCCTTGATGTCCTCACTTACACATTTTTAGTTGATACCTGTCTTACAGTGGGGTGCAAAACTGTTCCAATACCTAACCTTGATGCAGTGCATGAAGCGCACTGCAATCACTTGTGAGAATCTCACTTAGCTATACTGGGAAAACAGATAGTACACACTCAGGGCTACCTGGAGGTGCTTGGGTCATGTGATTTGGTCCAGAAATGGTAGATATATGTACACTTTAAAACACCTACTACATTGGAACAGTTTTGCACCTTTTCACACACAACATGGGATCTCAATAAATTCAAGTGACAGTTGGCCATTTTTGATCCTCAGAATAAAGATATATATATATATGATTGATCACATTACCTCTGAAGTTATATAGCAAAGGCTAATTTCATACATGTACTTTGAATTCAAGATATATGAGCTAGATATTGTCATCTGAATATAATTTCTGTAGAAGCTATTGATGAGTGCATATGGGTGGGGTTGATCACATATACATATAACATTATGTTAAGGACAATTCAAACCACTGTAATGTTCATTTCAGCTTAGTAAATCAGATCAAAGTCAGCCATAGGCTAGGAGACATTTCAGTTATATGAATTCTAGCAGTCTTGTATAGCTCAATATGAGAAAGAAACAACATCTAAATATCATATGAGTGTGTTAGACAATGATTGAATTGATAGAAGTCATGCAATCATTCATTTCAGACTAAACTATTCTAATAGCTTATTGAATAGAAGAAGATGTCTGATAAGAGTTCCCACAATGAAACAAAAGGTGTGTGAACTCTAACATAACATATCTATATATATCTTTATTCTGAGGATCAAAAATGGCCAACTGTCACTTGAATTTATTGAGATCCCATGTTGTGTGTGAAAAGGTGCAAAACTGTTCCAATGTAGTAGGTGTTTTAAAGTGTACATATATCTACCATTTCTGGACCAAATCACATGACCCAAGCACCTCCAGGTAGCCCTGAGTGTGTACTATCTGTTTTCCCAGTATAGCTAAGTGAGATTCTCACAGGTGATTGCAGTGCGCTTCACGCACTGCATCAAGGTTAGGTATTGGAACAGTTTTGCACCCCACTGTATACTTGGGGTTAAGATCTCATCTTATATTGCACATGTATCAATGTATGAGGGAATAGCATCATGTTTCAGGTTGTGTCAATGACACAAGGCAGGTTTATAGTAGTGAATGTTTTAGCACTCAAACAGACAAGCAATACACCTTTTCTGCCAAGAGAGTTTGTGCTCTCAACAAATTCCATGATGATCAAGAAAACTACTGTCTGATCAATGTGATAACCATTGTCAGATTCCTCAAAAATGCTAACTTAGCCATGCTTAGCCTTGATGTAAATGAGATATGCTCAAGTATGTTCTCATTTCTCATATCATCTGATTATCAATATGTGTCTGGCACTGTAGGGTTGACATCCACTCAAATTGTGTAGCTTGAGTTTATTAATGTGGCACTGAATGAACAGCTGTTTGAAGAATGAGCATATATGGTATATATAAGCACCTTTATATCAAGAAATAAAGGATCAAATATATGAACTACATATTGACATCTTGACAATTCCATCCATGGGTAATCTGTTACAAAAGTAATACAAGGTAAGGTTCTACTTAAAAGGAATAGAGGGATAACCCATGACAAAGATTTTAAAAAAAAAAACAGAACATCAGTCACTGTTTCCAACAAGATGTCCAGGACTCTCCATACAAGTAATTATCAATATTGGCATTGCATGTGTAGTGAGGGAATATTGCCAGGGAATGGCAAGGAAGCCAAACAAAGGGCCTATTCCAAGGAGTAGCCCAACCAAAGATCATACTATTTGAACCTTGAATCCAGCAATCAACTATGTATAAAGAATGTAGTGAAATAAGAGACTGTATATTATATATCTTGATTGATTGATCATTAGATACAGAGACAATGTGCTTTCCATCAGGGGAATAGGCAACAGAGTAGACACTTTTTGTGTGCCCCTGAAATGGACCTGCCACAGTCTCACCAGTGGTTACATCCCAAACTCTAATGGTGTTGTCCATTGAGCCAGAGACAATGTGCTTCCCATCAGGGGAATAGGCAACAGAGTAGACACATTCTGTGTGCCCCTGAAATGGACTTGCCACAGTCTCACCAGTGGTTGCATCCCAAACCCTAATGGTCTCATCCCAAGAGCCAGAGACAATGTGCTTCCCATCAGGGGAATAGGCAACAGAGTTGACACTTTTTGTGTGCCCGTGAAATGGACCTGCCACAGTCTCACCAGTGGTTGCATCCCAAACCCTAATGGTCTCATCCCAAGAGCCAGAGATAATGTGCTTCCCATCAGGGGAATAGGCAACAGATTTGACATTATCTGTGTGCCCCTGAAATGGACCTGCCATAGTCTCACCAGTGGTTGCATCCCAAACCCTAATGGTGTTGTCCATTGAGCCAGAGACAATGTGCTTCCCATCAGGGGAATAGGCAACAGAGTCGACACTTTTTGTGTGCCCCTGAAATGGACCTGCCACAGTCTCACCAGTGGTTGCATCCCAAACCCTAATGGTCTCATCCCAAGAGCCAGAGACAATGTGCTTCCCATCAGGGGAATAGGCAACAGAGCTGACACTTTCTGTGTGCCCCTGAAATGGACCTGCCACAGTCTCACCAGTGGATGCAACCC
>JBBPMY010000402.1:0-17133 GCA_038090615.1 Phylloporus gajari
CCAATGGGGGAAGTCCCATGGCTTCCCTTTCTGCGTTGTTCTCATTAAAGGCCGCAACTGCTTCTGCTACAAGCTGAGCCCGCGCATTGATTTGTTCCGATTGCTGCAACCTCTTGTCCTCGTGGACAAGCAGAAGGATATCATTCTGAGAGCGATCAACAATACAGACATCTGTCTTGGCATGTCTCTCTTTCCCACAAATAAGAAGGGGGAGGTCCAATCTCGTGCGTGCCAATCGTTTCCGACGAACATAACCTAGAACCTTGAACAGTTCAACAACAAGATCATCGACGGCGGTTTCGCCCCTATCGGGGATCATGGCGAGATCAAGCAGCCCGATTAACTCTGCGTTACGATCTTGTTGCATAGTGTCAGCATCAAGAATGTTCAGCAGCTCTTGATCAATCACAGGCTGTGGCAACTCCTGTGATATAAGAATCGTTAAGTCTTCCCAATGACGAATGCAGAGCTGCCACGACACACCTGTATGCCAAAGAACAAAAGGTGGTCCACTTGATGGATGGTGATATGATATGAATCCAGGTCACTGCGCGTCCAGTCATTGCCGGACTTGGCGGAGCGAACGATATTAGCCATGACGTCCTGGTGTGCGGCTGGCGAGGCATTTGGCGAAGCGTGAGAACTCAGACACCTGGGAAATGCCGCCAACACCACATCAGGGAAACTCGTAGTCCATGCTATCTAAAGGTGACCAAGGCTCACCAGCACAGAAATTAGACAAAATGCACAAGGGTTATATACAAATTGAATCCCTTGTCTTTCTCCCATGATGCCCGAGGGGATGTGCAATACAGCTCTAGTAGATGTGAAATTCCAAAGGAATATAATCTAGTTACAATCCTTATACATACAGCTTGCACATGTGAAAGCCATGGTCATTTTCTCCACCAAAGATATTGCTTTGTATACCTTTGTACACAACATGTCAAATGCTCATACAATTGTGATTTGTTGCATCCTAAATCCAATCTTGCCCCTGTTGAGCAAGGCAGTCACAAGTTCAGGGCAAACAGCCATGTGTTATATACCTAGTGGCATTACTGTCTTTTCTACCTTAGTTTCACAAGGTGGGTAACATTGCACAAATTGTAAAGAGTAAAACTATAGTATGGTAATAAAGACTAGCAGTACAAATGAAATGGGCCACCTCTTACTAGAAACACAGCAGTGCTAAACCACCCGTGAGAAGGCAACAGCACAGGTCTCTCCGTTCCTGTATCCATTCCATGAGCACAGATCTGACCTCATCAGGCCTGATGTGTTGTAGGTCGGGTCCTCTGATGCTTTCTGTAGGTCATCTAGCCCTGTTTGAGGTTCATTGACGTCATCCGCAGCTAGTGATGTGTCCGCTTTGCCATTCGGCGCGCTGATCAGCAAAAGTGCAGCCTAGCGCGACCTAGCGGACCTAGCGGACCTAGCACTAGACCGGCTAGGTTAAAAAGACCGCGTTAGGCCCGCTAGTAGACCACAACCTAGCGCTAGGTCATTGTCTAGCGGCAACAGATGTGAACCTAGTGGTGCTAGGCTCCACCTACGCCAGCTAGATTTTCTTGCTCACGCTAGGATCACACAGTAGGAATAGCCATACGCCATAACCAGTAACCAATCACATTGCACCAAATAGCACTCTACATCATCTATGATAATGTCCTTATCCAGTCGCATCCTTAGCGTGCTCGCTGCACTGTGTGGCACAGGTACAGTCGCGCGGTCGCATCCCTTGTTGCGCCATTATCAATGGTCCACGTGTCTTCATTGCATGCTAGTCATCGGGCCGTCCGGTTGTACGGTGTTACCATTATGTCGCAGCCATCACGTTGAACTCGTCATGTCGTCCTGCTCGTGTTGTGGTCATCGCGACCTCCCCATCACGCGTTGAGGCGCGCTCCTTGTAGCTTTGCGGTTGCGTCATGGTCGCCCCTTACTACGCCAGCCGGTCGTATTGTGGTCATCCTGTCGTCGTCACGGCATCCTCACCGCAACGGCTTCGTTGCGTTGTGGTCGTCTTGTTGCATGGTGACTGGGCTCGTTGGGATGTGCAGACAGTAGATAGTGATGCCACAAAAGGGCCATTGCCAGGCCCTTGTCGTCATACCCCTCGCTGCGTTATGGTCGTTGCGACCACCTTGTTGCGCATGCGCCAGCCTCGTCATCATGGGGTCGTTGATGGCGTAGGGTCATCGATGCCCTGCAACCTTGCTGTCGTCACGTTCTTGCCGTCGCGGGATGACACTTGGGGCCCAGGATGCACATGGGGGGTATAGACACAGGCGTCCTCGGAAGTGCTGTGGGTTGCGTCGAACGAGCTGTTAGAACTGAGTGAAGGTTGGGCACAGGGGCGCACTTGTCAACGTTCTTGATACCACCGCGTCAGGTGGCGTGAATGCGACCGCACTCTGAGTCGTCGTTGTCGTCTTCGGCCATCAGGCAAACGGGGCGAAGAGACTGGACAAGAAAGCACTGAGTGGACTTGGAAAATTTCGGGCTGGGATGCTGACTAATAATACTTCAAACATCTCACGCTCGGACCTCCCTCTGCAGTGGCACGATGGCGACGCGATCTCGATGCTGTCGTTGACAACACAGTGACAACGACCTCGCCCCCTCCGTCCATTCGACGACACACACACGCCTCCCTCCCTCCATTTATCCGTAAACCGATTCTCCCAAGTAAGTCCGTCTCCACCATCCTCGTCTTCTACCGTACTAAAACGAACAGGCCACTCACGATGTGCCCGTTCGTCATATCTAGGAGATACCACGGGTATGGGTAACCCGTGCGGGTACGCGTACGGGTTTGCCGGTATCACGCTCAGCTACACCCTCAGTGCGCATAGTTGCCTGGACGGCAACGGCAACGACGACACGATGACCGCATGCACAACCAATCGCACGCATGTAATGGTTACAATGGTGATGGCCGCGTGATGTTGGCGATTGCGCACGGAGAACAACGGCGGTGGCGACGCGATGTCGTCGATGGCCCCACGCCATCAACAGCCCGACAATGGCGAGGCGCGCACAACCGCGTGTGCCCATGCGCTTCGATGTCTGGTGCGACTTGCACTATTTCTGGTGCGTATGGTTTGACTGGTCGTTCTGACTGGGCGTGTTTGACAGCTCGTTTTGACGTCTTGCAGGCCCATTGTCACCGTCTGATGCTTGTGACGCATCCGGTTCAACACTGGAGCGTGTCGTGCTCTCGTACTGACAAACGTTGACAACACAGCGCTTTCAATGACCTGGCGTCATCAGCGATGCCGTGATGACAGTGTGTGCGACTGTATGCACAACTTCAATTGACTTTCTTGCCGAAATGCGGACGTGTACAGGGGAACAGACCTAGCACACGGATACACTTCAATTAACGTTCTTGGCACTTATTGGTAAAACTCATCTGTGTGTATCTATGAATGTGATGTTGCAAAGGTGCAATGTATATGACCTGAGGGATACTCAGCGTGAAAAAGTTTATTTGTGCTATGTGTGCTATGTGTAGTAAATATTCTATAGAGATGGTGCTAGAAGCTAGTAGGTGAAGCCAGGTTAAATTCAATTTAGCTAGATTTGGCTAGACTCATTAGCCAGCCGATGAAGTTGATGGTGGTGCATTGGTTGGTCATGCGATGCATACGCGGCCTTAGCCACAGGTCATGTGACCTGTTACTGATCACAATCATTGATCAATCAGCTTCATCAATACACACCACCATGGATCCCTCAAGCAACCCTCAAAATCTCTACAATTTAGGTATGATATTCTTTTCAGATGAGGTAGTTACTTTGTAATACTTGCTAGGTGGTCCATACCCTATGGAAGACTGGGAATACCAGCCAGGAGTATATTTTTTGTTTTATATGTTCAATTAGAGTCTAATTACTTTTTACTAGACTCTTTCTGAGCACACAACATCATCAAATCTCCTTGGCTTCCAGGTGGACAATACTTGGCAGCCTCAAAATGAGGTAAGCAGTTATTTATTGATAAATAGCTATAACTGCTGATTGATTGATTGATTGTTTAACAAGCCATACCTATCACATACTACCATGGATTCTTCTATAACCTCCTCAGGGCTCTATATCTCAGGTATAATCATTTTATGTGCTAAATAAATGGTTTGATTTATGATTCATGATAGAAAATTTTGCACATCAGACTGAGGTAAGTCATTATTAAATTAAAAGTATATAATATGATTAAATTATACTTTTCAAAGAACTCCAACTGGGGATATGATCAAGTTCACACTTCTAGTGGAAATTTGTATGATCAGGGTTACACTGACAATGTAAGTCTAATAAATACTGAGATAAACCATTATAAATCAAGCTTTATATTCTTAGAATACCTACTATCCTGCAATTACTATGCCTGACCTTATTACCATCTCTAGTGGACTGACCAATGTCATGGAATCTGAGTGGCGCTCATTTTATAAACCTTGTCATGTTTCCCATGTTCAACTTCCTGAACTTAAAAGTAAGTACTATGTTTAAATTTATATTTCATATTTGAAACATATTTTACAGATGAAGCTGTGAAAAATCTTGTTAAAAGCAAGACTTCTTCCATTTACCAAAGTAGGTTTCTAGTACAGCTTTAAATAATCTTTATTTATTTGTTCTCCCTTAGTCCTAGTCAAGTACAATATATCAGGTAATTTATTTCTTTGATGTAATTTAATTACTGACCTTTTTGTAGATTCTACCATGCATGCCATATGGCACTTTGTAGAATCATTAGTCTATGTCTCTAATACTAGTCTTCCACTACTTGATGAAGAGATAGCCAATAGTAAGTACAATTTGATTAATGTCATAACAATGAACCTAATAATTCCAGTTCTAGAAAATTTACTTGAGTTCAAAAATTCTTCTAGGGTCACTAGTATCACTGCTAGAACTCTGGAGAAAGAAATAGCTTGGATTACCTCAACTTATATGTTTCGCCAACGACTTCTAGCCACTATATTTCAAAGAGAGTCAGGTCCTTTTCTGACTCCAACAGAAGTAAGAGGAGTAGCCAAGAATGTGCTGAAGACTGTCTTCAGTGCCTATGCTACCCACACTCTTGGTTATTTTCAAAATGACTATATCTTTAATCTGTCAGATAAATCTGATAAACAGCTTATCAGCTGGTGGTTATCTGCAAATACTGAAATTGTTGGTAAGTTTGCTTCTTCTTCTCTTATGATGTTATTAGTCATTCTATCCAAACAATAGTGGGGCATCCTGAAGCAATTGAATTCTTAGAATCTGTAAGTATTTTGTATTTAGAGATATAAAGCTAAAAATATTTGATAGCTTCCTGACATTCTAGGAAGTGTTCGCAAATCTATGCGAGATATGTTTATCTCTTCTAAGCCCCAAACACAGTTTTTTGCACACATCCAGACTTTGATAAGGGAGAACAAGTTTTCTTCTTTGCCTAACACTCGATTTGGGGTTACTGGAAGTAGAGTGTTTGCTCTGGCTACACCATTGACCCTAGAAAGTCTTGGATTTTGTCATATTGTCCATGATGGAAAGGTAAGTAATATATATATTGTATTAATGAAATCTGATTTTACTTTCTACTATTCTAGACAAACTTTTTTGCCCACCCATTCATCTACTATGGGCTTTTGGAATTTTACAAGCACCCAAACTATGGTCAGGGTTTGAGAAAAGAAGGTGTTCTTGACAGGCTTCAGTTACCTATGCCAATGGTGGCATTTTTTATCACAGGAGTAAGTGGTTTGTATTGATTATTATAAAGCTAATTTAAACTACATAGGCAGCTTTCTATCATTACTCAGACACCCCAACTACCAGTGGCAGATTACAATTTGCCAGAGACCATATGCTTCAAACTCTCTACCAGCCAATTTTAAGTCATCTGGAAGTGGCTAGAGGATCACTGACACCAGAGTATAGAAAATTTCATTCTCTCTGTCAGGCAGTGCTACATAAACTCAAGGAGTTGTATTAGTTGTCTGTTTTCCCTTTCTTTTCCCTTTCATTATCTTGTACAGTTATGCCATCATATGATCTAGTCAGTACTATGTACACCTACTATATGCAATACAGATGTTCTGTCATTCATCATCATCATATTCATATAACCTTGCCTACCTACTCATGCCCCTCATCCCTCTATCCCCACCTACTCATGCTCTCCATCCCCCTTACCTACTCATTCACTTCCTTTCCCCTTTATCCACCTACCCACACTCCCCATTCTCTTACTCACCCACCCACCCCCTGACCCCTGACCCCTTCTAGTTTCCTCAGGAGAATAGTACATAAATGGCCAAGCCTCTCCATGCTACCCTAGTCTCCACACCCTCCACTTTTCACCATTGTGCAGCACACTTAAGAGCCATAGTATAGCAGATATTAAAAGCATGATCCACCACAAACTGCTCAGCCCAATTGCAAGACGGAGCGAAAACATTGAGCCGTTCAACCGTGTGACAGGACTGCCCACACAAGCGGCAACAAATCAGCTGGTGCCAAACAGCGACTCAGCCTACTCACCTGTGTAGGCAGTGAGTAGCCCGCCTTGCCCAGTTTTTCAGCTGTAAGGTCCTCAAATCTAGGCACGACACGGCCGTGTGTAGCTATGGCGATCAGCTGAAGAAGGCATTACAACTCAAACAACGATCGAACACATCGGGGACATTACCTGTGGTCTAGCATAGCCGCGTGTGGGTCGTCCTTGTCCTGCTTCTATCCCGTCCGCTATCCGGGTTTCCCTGCTTGCTCTGCAGGGTGTTGTCTTAGGCGTAGGCCTCTCCACCGGACGAGAAGGCGACACGATCTGAGATGCGGTCGAGTTGTTGTTGTTCGACGGCTACTGCGCTGGCCCTGCCTTGTCGAAACCGTCTGCGATGCAGATGGTATGGATTCCCTGATCGAGGAGCGCTTCGCTCTGCTCGAGGAGGGCGCCGGTGAGGACTTGTGCGGGCATGAATGCGTGGGGGGAGAAAGAGGAGAAGACGTACCAACGACGCCGGTGGTGCTATCGTCGATCTGGTCGTCCTGGCTCTTTGAGAGCTGGACTAGAAGCTTTACAATCTGATGCTCGACCTCCATCTGACTGAGGATCGTCGCTCCATCGTTTGTGACGGTGATCATGCCGTCTGGGGAAATGAGGATTTTGTTGAGTGGATTGGTGGTTACATGGTAACGCGGGTGAGAGTGCATCTCGTGGGCCAAGAGAGGTGCAGATGATGTTCGCGACTGTCCTCGCTGTGAGGATGTGTGACTGGATGAGAGTGAGTGGTGGACTGGTCAGACAATGAGCTGACCTTGATGGCGTCTATGCCATGACTTCTCGTCTTTTTCTGCTTGTTCTCTGAGGATAATGAACGGTCTTCCGACTACTGTGAAGTTCTGGTTCCAGGTGCCATGTCGAAATTTTTCGGAGTGGAATGCTCCGAAGGGTAGAGGAAATGAGTCTAAGTGGGAATACTCACTTAGTAGGAGACTTGAGGTGGTAATCAAAGAGGTGGTAATGCGTAGTGAGGGATACTCGCAGTACAAGAGAACAGAGATGGATATTCTGTTAGAGGAGCGACTAGGTGGGAGCTCCTCCTTATATACAGTACATTGTGTTTGTATCTGTATGGTTGTTCTAAATACGTAGAACAATAACAGCCAATGGCAGTAAACTCTCTTATCGTACTATTAGTAATAGCCAATAGCAAAACATGAGCAGTGTCATAGAGAACACGTAATGATCCGTTAAGATAGGATCATGTGTAATCATGCTTACAAGAAAGATAAGATAGATAAGAAGATAAGCATGATCTAGCATCTAATAGATGCTGAATAATGATGACATAATCATCATTCTCAACAAAATTCGCCCCTGACCAGACTGGACATCATGTACAAACAAAGCGAAAAAGGGAAAAAGTACTCAGGCACAATGAGATCAGAGCAAGACGACAACAAATACTCTAACTAATGGCAACACTAATGGACTACAATCTCGGGTTACACAATAAATATGCGTAGTGAGGTATTCCATAGTACAAGAAGTATTCTGCAACTGGTTTAAGTGCACAATCGTGCCGATATAATTGCATGAACCCCGTCAATGATCGCCTTGTCCTTCAAAGCAACCTGCACTTGATTGTGCACGTGCTCCGCCCTACGAGACATTAGATCAACAACCATCTGCGATCTCTCCAGCTGCTTGAGCGTGGCCACTTCCTCTGCTTGTGCAGCCTCCAGAACAGTAGCGGCAACTATCTTCGCTCTTTGAGCCCAATCCAATTCAGCTTCCTGATGAAGAGATAGCATATCCACCTAGAGACACACAACTTTAATTCCAAGGCAAAATCGTATTAACCTGCATACACACAAGTAATTCAGCCGCATCACTGGCCTCCGGACCCAAGTTGCGCATTTGCACATACAAAGAACGGAGCGATGGTCCCCTCGTCCACCTCTCGAGGGTACTATCAGTGGGAGCTGACGCAGGTTTAGTTGACGCAGTAGGTGTGGGTGACATTGTAATGGTGGAGGACGGTGACAGTGACCTTGGCGGTTCATTGGGGGAACTTTCGCTCGGTCTCCGGGGAAAGGGGTCTGCAGGGGGAGGTAAACTCGATGTGTCAAAATTTGTCGCGTAGTGGTCGGCACGTGGGCTTGAACCCTGCCTTTGACGACTCTTTGTCTTTTTCGGTGGCATCGTAGAGGAACTGGGGGCGAAAATGTGGCGAGAATCGGCGATCAACTTTTGAAGACAATTTCAACCGGAGATCGAAGTACACCGGCTTCTATTGGTCAATGAAAGTGAGGAGGCATCAGTCCATTAATCCACGCCTAAAATAAAGTATCGACATCGAATCCTTCTCTGTCCTCGTCAAGTTTGTCTTCATAATCACTAGGGCCATTATTTGAGCCCATCGAGCCATTGTCGCTACTCTGACCCTCATCGGGCTCTTCCTCTTCCTCTCCATTATCAATATGGTTATCGTCAACGCTATCCGCCTCATCAGTTTCCATTTCGTCGCTACTGCCACCTTCCATTTCATTAATATCCTCATTCACCGGGAGGACGTTGTGACAATGCCCCACACCAGTGCCATTATATCTCACATACATGTCCCTATCAACGAAGCTAAAGGACTTGAGTTACTGTTAAAAGATAGAAGATAATTCCTTACATGTTCACATAATAAGCACTCCAATCATCGACCTCACCTGCAGCCCGGCCAAGTGAAGAACCCACTCGTAGTAAATCAGATGTACGCCCATCAGCAAAGGCGGGAATGAGATGACACGCTCTGATGACGAGAGATGGATCCAGAAAACCAAAAGCAGCAGGATCCGAGTCTGGCACAAAGCCGACTTTCGGCAACCGAGCTGATGTTGGCCCATATCGGTGACCAGGAACGATCCCATACCAACGCACCCAGAGGACTTCCATAGGTATTACCGATAGATTTCGTGAGTCCGGTGCACAATGATGAACATAGGTACGAAATACCCGCAGCACGTGAGCGTACCAATAGGGATGATGGCCAGGTTCAGTTTCGCGCGATAGCATCATCACATGGTTGTGAGTGCGAGGATTGATTATGTCTTGCTCCCTGCGTACGTTGTATGTTGTATAATTGACCTGCATACTTGCCACAGAGTAGAGGCGCCCATCAATAATTCGCACACTGTTACGTTGATCGTCCGTGAAGGTGTGGTCCTCTCCTTCGAAATCGAGATTAAGTAGACGGTACAGTAGGTGGTCTTTCAACTTCGGGACAAAGGACTGCCAAAGCGGTAATCAGCAGAGGAAAAGGTAAGACGGAAGAGAAGAACCTTCACTGAAGGGTCCCCTTCATGATCGCGCAGAAAAGAAAATATATTCACAGGGTTCCTGTGCGCGTCAGAGATGAAGTGGTGAAGTTCTGGGTCACAAGCAGATGGCAAGTCGCAACCGACGGCATCACAGTTGGTGGCATCCTGGAAATGACGCCATCTGGTCTCTTGCATTGATATCTGCCTAACAGCATTTTTCTTGTTCGTCAGAGAGTATAACGATTTTATATGACGATGGGCAAGTTCGCCCTATGTGAAGATAATAAGAATCTGTGAAACGCAGAGACAACGTGACGTACAATCTGTGTTGTATAAGAATCTGCGGTGCCAAATTGTGCGATAGTCTGTCGGTAATCCCCTATAGCATGGAATTTATAGGTGCCCAGGTTGAGTCCTTTCGGTTTTGGTACCGAGCTCTGTCCCCTCTTATGTGGGTCTTCACCTTGCTTTCGACGTTGACGAGCCATATATTCTTTCGGAAGCTCATAGGTACGGTATTTCTGTGAACTTTCATCTCTCAGCTTCCGTAAAACGTGACCGAGTTGCGTGGTAGCCTTGTCTAAGCTGGAGAGCGAGGAGTCGGTGTGCATCCGGAGTTTGGCAAGCGCATGCCACTCTGCGCAATGGTACAATACGGTCATTATGAGCCCATTATGAGCCTGTGGAAGAAGCCCTTCAAAGACCGGGATGGAACACTGTGATTGTTAATCGAGATCATATCTGGGCGGATTTAAAAAAAACTTGCTTGCAAGAGGTCCTCGAAGTCTCGTGCGGCTAGTCTTTTCATCTCCGAAGCATTATCAGAAAATCGACGAATGATATCATAACCAAAAGTGGGAACTTGTCGAAAGCTGACCAGCATTAAGTAGGTGAGCGTGTAACGACAATACAATATTGACTTACCGCTCATCCAACTGGGCAACTAGTTGCCCAGAAGGGTTAAGCGCGTACAAAATGCGAATCAGGTGCGTGAACACAGCCTTCCACGTCCCAAGCTCAAACTCGTGCATGATATCCACCACCAGCATGGAGAAATGGTTGAAGCCGAAGTTATGGAGCTTTCGGGCGAACATGTTCTAGAATTATAATGCAATCAGGATAATGTTTGCGGAGCGACCATATAATGGACAATACCAGAGTGGGTACAAGGGATGCAAAGTCGAGTAATCGCCGCACTGCAACGCCATCTACTGGTTTGCCTTGCTGGTATATGAAGTCTCTGGCTTGCCTGACCTTATCCAGGGCATATGTTCGAAGTTTGTCAAGTCGAAGCCGTACATCACGAAGAAAACCAGTGCGATCGAGTTTAGCCTTTGGAACTAGACACCGTGGACAAAGATATTCACTCGCGTCACGGAGTGTTGCAAGTAGAATTCTAAGTAACTGAAGGTCAGTAAGTGCATTTAGAGTGAGACTATGAAGTACTTCTCGGGATAATCTGCCGAATAGGTGAAGATCCTAGGATAGATCCGACGAATGATACCATCGGCACACTTTAAAACAATCCCATGTTCATATGCATGTAGAAACTCATCGTCTAAAAGAATGTCCCAAACGGCATGCATAAGTTCCCGCCGACAATGCGCCCGTAGACTTCGGATCGCAGTTTTCGTAAATTGGCCAATTGTGGCAAAGAACTGCGTGATCGTGTCTGGTAACTAAAAATGGATCAATGCCACAGAATGGCCCCAAAATGCCAGGCACTTACTGAGGGTATAAAGGCAATGTGATGACAAGCACCGGTGGAAGGCCGGGCTCGGACGTACTTGGAAGCATTTCCAAAATAGAGATACAACGGCCAAGCCTTGGCCGTCCCGAATGTGGCCAGTGTGGTGGCATCTGATGAAAACATTAACGCTGCGATGACCTTTTCTAACTTGCAGTTAGGTTCATTTGGTTGCCTTTGCAAGTCATCGTGGGCCTTCAACCAAGCATCGGAAGTGTATAACTCATCAAAAACTCGTTGCTCGGTTCCATCTGTAGGATGTTTCCAAAAGCGTTTGAATGGGAAGAGATGGAAGTAGCGAGCCTCCGGGGCAGAGAATGCAGACTTGATGACATCTGTAAGAGGACGATACAGTAAACTGCTGACTGTGAATGGCCGATGATACGATCCGGTGGCACTACGGGTTCGAGTAGGAATTTCAATATTGACGTCAACCTCCCGCCAGCCATCAGAAGAGTTTCTAGATTGGGTATCGAGGATCGAATTCTGAGTAACGAAACTAAATTTTGATAGGTCTTCCGCTTTGAAGTCGTCGGCAAGGATGACATCGCGAACAAGACGATCAACCTCCCGCTGAGATTTCATGATGCTTCCCGAGTACCTCCATTTCATAAGTCTGTAGACGGACATGTTGGGAAAAGGCCACGGGGGAGGCAGCTCGCCCATCCCTTCTTGAGCAACAGCTGAGCGTTCGGGTGGTCGACGTCCTTTGTACGTCAGATCATCAGATGTAGCAAAGACATCAGGATCATATGATGGCCGATGTGGATATTCACGAAGGAGTCCAAAAGCATTGACAGCTGTACGGATGGCGCAAAAAACGAATGTTACTGAGCGGATGAATGGCTGCGAAGGCAACGAATTTCCTGCGGGGGGCTCAACTGGGGCAGGCGGCTGTGGGAACTCGTCACAGTATTGTCTGGGTAGCCGAATTGTTTGTCTTGGACGCGCTGACTGGTCGCTGATGAGATTTGGAGGTTGGGCAGCTAAAACAGGGCCCGGGAAGTTGGTGAGGACAGGTGATTTGTCGATCAAGGTAGGCAATGAGGGAATTGAGGAGGGCGGTGCGCTCGGGAATTCTGCAGCTAGCCCAGGGCCTAAGGGTGCGGAAGCGGACGAACACGATGCTAGTGAACCATTTAATTGGGCAGATGTTACACCCAATCCAGTGCGCCCATCAGCGTCTGGAGGCTAGTAGACCGTTGAACAAGTCAGGAACTTGAGAAAAGAGAATCAAATAGTACTATTACTTACCTCTGCTGACTTGGTGCTGGATGCACGTCTTTTATCATTGCTCGCCTTGTAACCTGGTCCTCCCGTCCTTTCGAGGCGATCCCTACGCTTTTGCATGCTCGATCGCAGAGAGGCCTGGTAGATTGGACATGTTGTCTGATGTCGGTTGAGCGACCGTTGGCTATCAAATGGTGGTTTGGGGCATCCAGCCCCACACGAGAATAAGAAATTCATGATGACCAAGAGAAAAACAGAATATGAGAGCCAGACAAGTATGGATTTCATCGTCCTTGCCAGAGGGCTAGGCTGTGAATGTTTGAAACTTGAACATAGATCTCGTGACGGAAACGGCTATTTCCGAGCCAATCAGGAATCGACCAAATGACCCGCGAGTGAGCGACTCATGAAGCAATGAAACAAGCGCGTTGATGCGATGGACGCGCAGAGTCAAAATCCAGGTCAAGGAGGACGCATGCGCGAGTGGATCAAGTCGGGAGCCAAAGAAGGCGGCTGGAACCGCAAAATTGATGCGAATGGTGCCGATAAACTGCGACTCGAAACAAGTCGAAACGCAGATACTAGCTGTAGACCGCACAGATCAGCACGAAGGCTACGGAGACAAGACACTAGTGTACGTACCTGTGTCACCCAAAGCACTACACAAACATCCCAAGCCTCCCACCGACCATTTTGTACCAGCGTAACATCCACGAAGACGCAAATAGCGAACTAGGCAATCGATGGTTGAGTACGGTCGTGGTCGCGTAGTTGTCCTTTCAAGGTGATGCATGGATCTTCAGTATTCCGTGCGGTCAAGATGCGCTCGCCGTGTTATGGAAGGTCATAGCGTGGAATGGGTGAAGGGGTGGTGGGTGCATTCTCAGCGCAACTCCATGAACGTCGTCGTCCTTCCTGTGGTGTGGACAGCATCAACACCGCGTCATCAGAGCTGTGTCAATGACTCGTCGTCTTCGTCGTTCTTGTAGCGCAGTGGGTGCCTTTGCACACAAGTTGCCCTCGTGCCATCGTCATCGCAGTATGCGCCGTAATGCATCAATAAAAGGAGGGGTGATAAGAGCGCAGCGTCGTCGCCCAGACTAATCGGGAATGGGCACAATCTTGTGAGTGGCCTCAAGAGAAGGGCTAACCTAAAATGGGCAACGCTGTTAAACGCCGGTTTCTGGGAGACCGGGATTTGAAGCTCAAGTTGAAGTTTGAATAGCGTCTGGTAACTTCTAGCTTCAAACTCGCAGACGTACATCGGAACATCGGAACCATACTAATATCGTGTACAAGTTCGACACCATGCCAGCTCAGATAAAAGCAGAAGATCTGCTTTTCCGTGCCTTTCAAGTGGGATTGGTGAAAGCACAGAAGTCGCTCAAAGTACGTGAACAATGAATCGTCGCGTCCATTCTCGTCGTTCATTGTCACTCAGAACCCTAACTTGGTCGAGGCCAGGATTCAGGCCTCAAGATGAGGGAAGACAAGGAGGGGCAAGCATCTCGTCATTCCAATGGGAGTCTTTTACTGTTTCACGTTCTGCATTGTCCGACCTCTCGGCCAGCAGCGCTTAATCTTCACTGGAACGCAACTCGAGGATGGTCGCACGCTTTCTGATCAAACTCGCTGTGGAACAAATAGAAACAGAAACGTACTGCGACAAGTAACTTGTAGATGCGGAGGAGCTTGGTCTCGAGCTTTGTCGCCCGGATATTCACAGTGCGCAAAGGGAAAATGACCTTACACAATTTGTGATACTCCGATAGCCTCGGCTACTGCCCAATGGTTGTGCGGATCATTAAATGGTACTTGCTGCAAATGCGTGCAGTTCGGAGTCATTCAAGGAGATATGAAAGAGCGAGGGTTTGTGATTTTTTTGCGGGCGTGAAAGCCTCCTGCTGACGCCATCCTTCAGGTGTGCGCGAACGTACGGAGTGTTGGAAGTATCGATCGGCAATCGACCATCGTCGTGCTAGGTAAGCCTTTACGTGACATAGTTTTCGGTTTGGAGATCGAACATCTCATTTCCTGGTCACGGCACCTCTTGCCCTGGCCGATCCGACGATACTCGGTAACGTTATCACTTGACGACTTTGCCCGCCCTTGGTTCATTGCACTCAAGGACTTTGATTGGTGGAAATAGGTCGGCCCCGTATTCACTTAGAATACTCAATTAACTAATAGGCCACTCTGTAGGTATGAGAGGGCTCTGAATTTGTTTACAGTCACATACCTTGTTCTCCTCAGACGTGCCGATGCGACGCAGGTCAAACATACGAGTCCTGTTTTCTCTCTTTGGGAGCGTAAAGATCTGTCTCGAATCTCGGCCATTTCGATTTCCGGGCCAGCTTACGATAGAAGGATATTCGGCAACTGCTTACGGCCCCCAGTAAGTACAGCATTACTATCGTCATGCAGTGACGTTAGATCTGACCGCAGCAGCCTCACAGGCAGTCTTATACATGGCGCGTCCACCATATATTTAGGAATCGTTGCCAGAATCGTGGATCTTGTCGAAGTCCTTCGTCGCATTCTCCTTACCTCTGCTCTACACCACCTTTACATGTCTTCCCAGCCACGGTCTACTACAACCGCCACGTCTGCTGGTTCCCGGCGCAGCTCCACGCCCGAAAACGAAAACGAGCAGGTTCTGGCCAGAGAGAAGCGCCGAATTAAGGAGTTAGAAGAGGAGCTTGAAGAGCTTCGCTCGAGCAAGCAAGCGAGACGATCGTACGCTTCAATTTTTCCTTGTATGTGTTTGCGGTTGATGATTTTTCACAGCAACTCTATGGCGATCGTCCTCAAAGGGCGTGCCTTCCGAAGGGTCGTATCCTTGTTCCACGAGCCGTCTGACCTCATCCGTGAATATGACAGACGGTCAGAGATCGCAGATCAGGGTTTGGATGAAGAGGACAACCCATTCTCTCATTCCCCTGTGTAAGTGACATTCTCTCGTCCTATAATGGTGCTTACCGTTCATAGTCAAGACTATATTTACCGTGAATTTCAAGAATTTTTTTATTTTTTCCCGTGGATGAAGTCTAAACTGACGGAGTGCGAGCCGCTGGAACTCAATGCAATATACAAAGAGGTAAACAAGATATCCAGTTCTTGTATAGTCGCTAACATACTTCAGATACGGAGAGGTGGTGACAGTGCTCGTGGCGACGATGCCTCCAATCTCAAAAAGGAGGTCGTAAATTGGTTGAGAGACCTTAACATTTCTATCGTCCCACCCATTTCATCATCCATGAAGTCCGACCGTGGCCTGGAGCACGATGTCACTGGACATTTCCTTTGTCCTATCGAGTATGACTGGGACAATCCCGAGTGAGTATTGTGATTTTTATCCAACCTACCACTCATAGTCAATTATCATCAGAGTCAGGAAAAACATTCGCAAGCGCCATCCGCAATTCTTAGTCACTGAGAGCTCCTGGCCGAGGTTCTTGTACGACATGCAATACCACTATGATCCCAACAACATCGAGAAGGGTCTGTTCAAGTCCACACTTTTGTTAAAGGTATTGTGAACTTCTTTCGAATAGGTGTGCGTGTGCTGACAATAACTCTAGGCCTTCAAAGCTATATTCACATCACCCACTTCAGCTCGCGAGGCCACTGCTGGCGAGGACGCTGAAACGCAAGACATCAGTAGACTTAGACGCGCCCGCTCATCAGTGAACCAAAACACTCGTTCTCATGTCGCATCCCTCATTGGTATGTGTGAGGTCAAGCCACGAGCTATTGCATATGCCGCTGTACAGGTATTTCGAGCTTTGAAATATGCCTTCCTTGTACTAAATGATTTACAGCTTCGTTTTGCGTTGTCCAGCCTCACGTCCTGGCGCTGTATAGATGGCGATTTTGATTCCCAGGGTTTCTATCAGAATATTGTTGACTACTTTGAAATTTCCCCAGGTCCGCTTGCCAAGGCTCGAATCAAGGAGCTCTTGCTCTGGTGGGATAGGCATGTGATTCTACTCATATCATGATCAGTGCTAATGGATACCACAGGAAAGCCTTTGGACACTGTCGAGAAATTCCCCGTGCACCCGAAGTCACAGTAGCCATGTCTGTAAACAAAATGGCTAATCAGCGTGCGTTGGCAGAAGTATCTTCACGGGCAAACCGAGTCATTTGATCATGTTATTCTTGCAATGTCTTTGTTATATTTTATAATAATGTTTTTATCTTTGTTGTGTATATATTGAACAAGATATTTCAATTTCCTATTCAGTTGAAATGGTGAAGCTGTACAAAATTTTGATCAAGTTGGTGAGAATGGAATGTTATGAAACATTGTGCTCAATATGTTGGTGGCAAGATATTTAATG
>JBBPMY010000403.1:0-17127 GCA_038090615.1 Phylloporus gajari
TCTTAGTCCTTGGAGGAGGAGGCGGCGCACGTTTAAAGGCTGTCGCTCTCAAGTCGGGATTAGACACCTTAGTGCGGGCTCGGCAGATGGGTGCTGCCAGTTGTGATTGTTCGTCAAGTGTATGAGAGGCTCGCGTTCCGTGGCGGGGAGCGGGTGGTTCAGAGACAAGTACGGTCTGAGGAGGAATCGGAGCGGAAAAGGGTTCGGCTCGCTTGTTCTGGCCGCTTGATGAAGCACCCGACGCATTGTCGAGCGTAATTTGTTCGAATCTAGACCTGAGGCTTTTGATGGAAGGAATTGGTGCTGATTCTATCTGAGAACTGATATCGGCCATGGCGGGTGGTCAAGTAGTCGCAGAGGATGGGTAAAAGATCATACGAGGTCTCTTCATAAAGAGGCTGTGCCGTTGAAACCCCTCTCGAACGCAAGCCGAACAGAGACGACGAAATCCGGCGAGCGAAGTGTTGTCGCCGTCGTCGTCGGTAGGCTCAGTCGTTGGCTTTTGGCTGCGCACAACTCACTTTCTTACTCATCTGGCTGTTTTGGGATAGGTTATTGAACATCATTCTATTTCTGCTCAAGTTGGAACCAAGGGAATTAAAAGTGGCACCGATTGGTTACCTCCATCTGGCATCGGACTCTTGGATGACAGGCCTGGAACTCGAGTAACTGCCCTAGCCGGTCCTTGTTCCATGTTAGTCCCAGTTGAGGGTGCGGAGTGTTGCGTGGTGTTTCAAATCCGGAGTTTGCGCGTGCCGGACAGCTGACATGAATTGAGCTTAATCATGTAGCCTCGTGCTTTTCGACCAGAAATGACACCGGTAAGCAAACGCTTGAGTTACCTTGTGACGATCTGTCAAACAGGGTGACCAGTAAGGGTTAGCCTAGCTTGTACCCGTCAGGGCTGGACCACGACTGGCACCGCGTCGACAGTGACACAGGGCAAGTATGTATCATGCTACTCTGACAGGTGAGTCTCGTGGTATGGCAGAAACTTGTCGAATGTTATCGCTGAGTGTATCTGCTTTGCGTTGCCTAGTTCTTCGTCAAATATCGCTTCCGCCTATATATAACTCCCGCTTATCCCCTCCGTTCCTCGGACCTCATCTCTTGACCACTGTGCCTACACCAGATGGGAACTACTTTGGATAATACGTGAGTCTCTCCCCTTTTGTCGTTGATCGTACAATCACGTTCGTCTTAGTTTCGGTGCCCTCTTCATTGCTGTTGCCATCTCAGCATGGTGAGTCAATTTTGTGAAATGTTGCTGGCAGTCACTCTTCGTCCCTACTCATTACCTTTTCCTAGCCTTTATGGAGGTCTGTACTAATCAATATTCACTCCCACTCCACTTAACCAAGCTTCAGTCACCTGCGTACAAGCCTGGTACTACTATGATCATTATCCTTCGGACCGATGGTATATCAAGCTTCTCGTTGGTCTATCCCAGTTTCTCCCGCACTTCCATTCTAATCTCGCATTACAGGTTGCGAGCGTTCTTTTGTCAGAGACTTGCCATCAGGTGTTGATTTGCCACACCGGTTAGTACAGTCAGATACCATCGCTACTTGCGCACCGACTCTTCCGCAGCTTACACGTATCTCGTTACCGATATCGCCTTCCCTTTAGGGCTCACGGAGAATGTCTGGTGTGTGAATTCTTGTTTGACATGGTTCCGTGCTGACGCCTGCCAATCAGGAGCATGATTGTAAGCTGCCGTCCTATTGGCCGAGAGCTGTTAACCCGTATCGTATTTCAGGTCCAGGTCATCTTTAATGTAGGGGGTTCGTTCAGCTTCACTCCTACTTTGCTCATCATAAAATCCAGGGCTTTACTTCATTCTTCGTTCAGACTTTTATGGCAATGCGTGTTTACATACGTGCGTCCGAGTCATTTGCCACTCAATAGTACTGAGTTCTTTTGCGCAGTTAGCAATAAGAACTGGTTTGCTGCTGGCTGCGTGGTAAGTTAGGCAGTTCGACGGGCAAAATGGGCTTCTTATTTTGACTTTTTTGCTAGATGGTATTGGTCATTGGTCAATTCGGTGAGTAAACGCATGAAACTCCGGAACTGTTCTGAAACCATCATACATACGATAGTTATGGTTTTGGGTAAGCCTCGGTGACTTCATCAATGGTTGACGTTGACAACGGTATCACTGCCAGACTACGCCGCCAAAGCGTATGTTTCGGTTCCATATGTCCCCTCCTTGACTTTCTGATCATTGGCACTTAGGATGCACTTCAAAGCACTAGCACAGCTGGCCACTCTCTCGGTAATTACGAAAATATATTCTCCAGAACAGCAAATCGATGACATGATATCTCAGCATGTGTCGATGTCGGTCAACGTAATTGCTGCGACAGGGGACGCCCTCATTACCGTGTTTCTTTGTTTCCTGTTGCACAGATCGCGAACCGGCTTTCGGAGGTAACTAAATTAATGCATAAATCAGTTACCACGCTGACTGGCCCGTCGTCAGATCTGATACGCTGATAACAAGGTTGGTAAGTGTCTATATTGTCAGTCTCTTTCGGCCAAAGACTAGCGCGGTCTAGATCATCTACAGCATTAACACTGGTCTATTGACGAGGTTAGTATCATGACTCGACGAATTAGCATTTCACTGACACCAAGGCAGTCTCTGTGCCATTGCTTCGCTCGTAACTGTAAGAAATTACATTTGTCGCATCAAATGATTCGTCGATAATCCCGTGATAGATCAATGCGTGGCCGGGAACGTTCATCTATATTGCATTCTATTGGTGCATTGGAAGATGTATGTTGCCTTTTATGGTCCATATTCTTACTGATACGATGGTCTTAAGTGTATTGCAACTCTCTTCTCGCAACACTGAACGTACGCAAGGGGCTGAGGAACCAGCAAAATAACGACGACATGACTCTTTCCTTCCAAGGTGTCCAAAAGTCGAGTCCAAACTCGGGTGGAACGTCGTCAAAGGTAAAATTCTCTTGGAAAGACGCTAAGCATAGACTCACCAGGCAAACAGATTGCGACCAATAACATTTCCATCAAAATTGACACTATCCAAGAGCATATTGTGGACGATGTGAGTATCTATGGCATAGATTCTGGTTGACTCACGCGGCCTAGTATGGGTCTCTTCCTGACTTGAAGTCCGAGGCTGTCTGAACACAAAGTGGTCAAAATTGCATGTCCCATCCCTGGTGCCAGTGATCCATGTGCTCCTTTTATATTTCCCTGCGTTGTGTCTTGACTCTTTTCATTAGTAGCCTGGATTTTATCTACAATCTGTTGTGTATTCAAGGATGTGTTTGAGCTAGCATTGTAGCATCTTACTGAACATAACTTATGACCACTTACTACATTGTTGCTAGTGGAATGCATACGCCTGCCCATCGCACGGGGTAACTCGCCCCTCTGCTGCATGTTGGCCTTATAAGCAAGCAAGCAAGCAATTGTTGCCCTCGGCCTTTTCTCGCTGATCCTCCCACATAAAATCATCCACTCCAAATTCGAGCTTGCCCAACTTCTCACAAATGTTGCCAGTAAACCAGTGCTGCTACCAAAAACGATGCCCCAGATGTTTTTGCGTTTGGCATGGCATGCCTGAGCTCCCAATGTGTACTCACATCAGAGAAGGGATCTCTCCGACCTATTGGACGGAATTCTACCACCACGCCCAGTACCGACGTTGGGTAAGATACCTCGAACAGGCGCCAGAAGCAAAGCCCAGAAACATATACATCGGCCAAGGAGCTATCATAGTCCTTGGAGTAGGCATTAGGAGATGGTATAATAATTACATTTGACATGGAAATCATCGAGCGGTTAGAGTTCGGGAGTCGATAGTAAGAGAACGTGGCAATAGAAAGCAAACAGCATACCTAAGAGCCGTTTGCAAGATCTGTGGTAGAAATGGGGGAACGCCATCCGCTCGTGTTCGTTCTCGACTAGAAAGATGACGTACAGTTTAGTAGGCCTGTCGGGGGAGCGCCGCACTCGAATGGGGACGAATTGGCTACCGACCTGCCAGACTATCATATTTCTGCGGCACGTTGGTTAGAGCTTCATACCATCCCGTTGGTAGATTCAGAAAGAGGAGCATATGACTTGAGTCGAGTGACCGATCAGAAATTAGCTCGGCCGAGGCCTTGCAAGCTCACCCGGATCATCCACACCATTCCTCTCATACATTCGTTTTTTTTTTAAGATCCTTGTTTAACATCCGTAGGGAGCTTTGCCCTTTGATAGACGGGTTACAAAATGTGTAGCGGTGTCCTTTAAACTCTCTCGCTTCTCCTCTTCACTCATACATTCGTAATCGCACTTTGCAACCACCGCCACTTTTCTTCTCTCAGTCTCATCTCCTCGTGAGTCGTGTCGCCACACCTAGGGCCTAAGATGGGTATACCCGGGTGCTACCCGGGTATGACCATGCGGGTTTGGGATCTGTCTCAACACTGACCATACCCGACCTGGGTTACATGGTGGTGGGTACAGGTTAAACCCGGGTATATTTTGCAGGTTACCCGGGTAACCTGCAGGTTTGACATAACCTGCAGGTTTGACATAACCTCAAGAAGATCGGAGGCTGGATCATCTTTGCACATGAACGTGAAGTCGATATGCAACTTCTTGCCATCTGGAGCGGTAATTTGGGACACAGATGGCATGCTGAAATGCTTGTAAAATTCCAATGTCCATTTTTGAGTTGATTCCTCTACTCAATGAACAAGTTCAATAGGCTTATAGGGTTGTCTAACTATTGTTATAGTATTATGCACAAATGATTTTATTGTCTGCCCAATCCCACACATCTGTGTTGGGCAGTGCTCCATGTTTCGCCCATTTGCGTGGAGGGGAAGAAATGATGATAGTGGGTGAAGAATGTCTTGCCCTTTCTTGTGAGTGAGTATGCTTGGATGGAGAATCTGGCGGTGTCTGACAAGACATCCAAGCAGCCTGGGCAAGTATGTAGGGATCTCACTAGGCTGACAATGCAAAAAGTGGGGACTTGGAACTCCACTGACTTTATTGCAACGAAAATTTACCTTTGGTGGCACTGTCATGCAATTTTTATGTCAAGTAGAGGCCTGCTGCTAGTTTATGATCACTCTGAGCTTCAATGGTGTCACTTTTGGGACTTGGGAGCAGAGCTGTTTAGAAGTCCAAGACTTCCAAGGTTGCAGGATGAACTCTAGTGGGAGTTATTCACTAGGGTAGGTACAGTGTAGGTGGTAGCCAAGAGTTGTTTGATGGTAGAGCTTAGTGTGGTAGCACTAGTGTAGAACAGAGGATGGAGATTCTGTTAGAGGAGCATATGTGTGGGGAGCTCCTCCTTATATACAGTACAGGTTTGTTTGTACATGTGTATAGTAGTTCTAAATAGATAGAACAATAGTGGCCAATGGCAGTAAAGGCTCTTATCTAAGCCAATAGTGTTAGGCTTTACAGCCAAAGATATGGAAATAGGAAGCATCTGGTTTCTTTCCGTCTCCCTTAAATATTTCAATAGGGGTTTTCCAATCATGACATCACATAGGCTATCTGTTATAGATGTGGACAGCTGTTTCCACGGCATCTTGCTAAAATGATTTAGACAAGCAGGCATGATGGCACATTGTTTCTGCCTTTTCTAATATGGTTTGATTGAATCTCTCAGCTCTTTTATTCTACTGAGGAGTGTGAGGGACAGAAGTCTGATGAGTTATTTCTCTGGAAGTGAGGAACATTTGAAACTCTTGATTTGTGAATTCCCCCTCTTGGTGCAAATGGACAGAGATTAATTTATGTCCCATGAAGGTTTCAGACCATGAAACCATATTTGAAAAATGCCAAAAAGTGTCTGACTTGACCTGCAAGAAGGAAACCAAGGCATAGCTTGTGTGATCATCAATGAACGTGAGAATATATTTTGCACATGATCTTGGTTTGGTTGGCATTGGGCCAACTAAATTAGTATGAACCAGTTCAAGTGGGCAAGAAGCCTGCTTCTTTGAACCCAGAAAGGACCTATCCAGCATCTTCCTGATAAAGCACCCTTTACAGGGAGATTTATTGGGAGAAGGATTTAAGCAAGGAATGCCAGTTAAGTTTGAATGTGCATGGCGCAAGGTGTTATGAGAAGTGTGGCCTAAACATTCATGCCACAATTGCTGAGATTGAATATTTGCCAAAGAGGTTACAGAGCCTATCACTGGAGTAATCTGAGATGACTGAAACCAGTGAAGGTTGTTAGTGGGTGATGAGGCAGTAGCCTGAATCACTTCACATCCTCTCTTGTCTCAAATACTAGACCCTGTATTAGAAATCTCACCATGAAAGCCATGGTTTGTTAGTGCTGGTACAGATAATAAGCAGCTGGTAGAATGTGGTGTGAACCAAACATCTTTTAATGTCACAATAGAGGGTGAAATAACACCATCTGTTTGTTTGACAAGTATGGTTCCTGGTCCATACATTGGAAATGAATCTCCTGTTGTGACTTTAGCATTGCGAATTTGTCCTCCCAAATGAACAAAGTCATCAACAAATGGGGATATATAATCTGTACATCCACTGTCAATCATCCAATGTGTTTGCTGGTGTGCTGTCTTTTCCACAGTCGCTGGGGAGGAATCTCCCAGGTAGTAGCAAAGGTACTCATTAGACTCTTCATTGTAGTACATTTCTCTGTCTGGATCTAAATAGTCCAATCTCTGTCTTTCATAGACAGGTGGTCCCCTTTCTCCAGAAGGATTTATTCCTTCGTGGGTTCTCCTATCTGGATGATTGAGTTGATCACAATATCTGTTCAGGATTCGTGAGCTACCCAATCTTTCAGTATAGGGTGCACTGTACATAGAATGTGCAGAAGCAGAAGTGTAAGGTAAAGGAGAAGGTTTAAACACATTATTGTGGTTAGAGAAATGATTAGTTTGAGAAATAAGTCCTCCTAAAGAAAGGGTTACTCCTTTGCATCTTCCCTGTTTCTTATTCTTCTTCTCAGATGGTCTTGAAGCTTCTGGCTTCAGTGTTGGTTCTCAATTGTATGATACAATCAGTTCATCTCAATCATGAGTGATCAGTGTCTGAGAAGGACCTGCTCTCTCTTTGATCTTGGAGTTACAAAGAAGAGCATCTCAGAAAGGAAGGTCTGACATCCATACCTTGTTCATCTGGGTTCCCTTCTTCCCAGGTGTTGAAGTTCTCATCTTCTATACCCTTGGTGGTGACAGGCCATTCCAGAATCTCTTCCGTCCAATCCATCTCCTGTGCTTCATTTAGTTCATCAATTTCTACATCATCAGAGATAACTTGATGAACAAAACCTTATTCTCCTTCTACAACATGTGCACCACCTTGTGGCGCTTTCCCTTTTCCTTTGTTCTGCTTCCTGAACTTGAACCCAGTGTAGCTTGCTTCCTTCTTAGCTTGGAAGGAATTTGGTCTCCTCTGGAACTTAGTTCAACCTTTTGGTCCATTCATTCCAGAGGGTTGGTTTTGATTAAAACCAGAAGCCTTATATGGATACCATTTGTTAAAGGAAGGGGGTCCCTTCTGTATTACATTGGTTCAGTTCACAGAACTTACCTGATTAGGGTTCTATGAAGTTGAAGCCACATTTGTCTCCACATTTGAAATGTGGGATTTGAGCTTATGTCTTGATGATATCATTGAGACCTCTGCCAAAATCTTGGTTGTTATGGTATTAACCATGAAGTTAGCTTGTTCAGTGGTCAAAGCCACTGTTGAACAGAAATTATACATTTCTGTAGGCAGGTGCTCAAGGATAAACATGGCTTTAAATGATTCAGGAAGGATTAGTCCTGCATTCAGGATCTGATTGAACAAAGAAGTGAGATGATTAATGTCTTCACTTGCTGTTCTCAGGTTTATATGAACCCAGTTAGCCTGACAGAACAGGTGAAACTGTCTGGCTAAGCCCACAGATGAAAATAATTTTTTCATCTTTTCCCACAATACTCTCACAGTGGAGGCTTTAATGGCAGGATCTCTATAGTCATATATTATGTGATATATAAACGCATCACTGAGGGTATTGGCAATGATGCCACAAACCCTTTTGTTGATGGCTTCCCATTTAGGTTGATCATCCTGAAGGGTACCAACCCAGGTTATGGTGTCATTGATCCAACTCCATACAGATAGAGATTGGAGAACAGATTGAAGATGCACACTCCATATAGGGTAGTTTGAGGGTCCTTTAAGAATGGGAACCCTAGCAAGGATGGTGTTGTTAAGTTTAAAGTTGGTGGCGACAGCAAGAGCAGCCATTTATAAAAAATGGATGAGATCTGCAAGACCATATTCAGCAAATAAGTCATTGAACAGGAAATTATAAAGATTAAAAGGGGATGTTTGGGACTCATCAGGAATTGCTTCTATCTCCTCTGGAGTCAAGAATCTGGTCTCATCATCAGTTTCTGGGAGTGGTATCTGATGCGGTAAGAGAGAACCTTGATCTCTTTTCTTTTTCCAGTACTCAAATCTTCTACATTCCCTTTTGTTAAAACCTTTTGGCTTTAAGGAGTTCCAATGTTCTCTCCTATCTTGTTTGGTTAGTACACTGGACCCTTTAGAAGAACTACAGTATGAAATGAAATCAGAAGAATGTTTTTCTAGAATAGTAAAGTTTAGCTGTTCAAAATAATGCTGATTCTATATAGTAATAATTCTTTTATCCTTGACAAAAGTCAAGTTTTTGTCTCCTGTCATTTTGAAAGGGATTACAGAAGTATCAGACCAACTATTTAATCCTGCAAAAATGATAAAAGGTTCTTCATACTGTTTCAAATAATTAAAGGTATGTGAAGAGTCCAGTGGCCAAGAAAGGGGAACAGGAATGCTACCATAGATTCTAAGTATGTCTGCAAACTCAGCGTTGTGCTTCACCTTGTTCAGCAGCTCTTCTCTTTCCAAGTCTATTAGCTTGAGAAAGGAATTCAGCTCTTCCTTGGTTACCTGACTTGATAGTGAGGGCTGAGTAGACATCGTCCTTGGCAACTGTCCCTACAGAGTCCTTGATCAGCTTTCTGATCGTGTTATGTCTCTTCCAAATCTCAGGGCAGGACTGTTTAAGTCCATCCTGGCACTCTTTATCAAAGAGTCAGTTCCATGTTCTAATGTCCATTCCTATTCTCTGTCTGAATTCAACAGCAGGTTCTCCATGATACCAACCTTCATTAGCTTCATCAAGCCACAAGTCTTCATTGAAGACAATATTGGGCTTCTTTGACTTCATAAAATAAATGTTTGCCCAGTTGGGTGGAAAAAGATCTTGCCTAAATAGCTCCCAACCCTGGTCCTTAACCATGAATGATTGCTGGTCTTTGTAAGATGCAGAGGGGAACGCCCATCCAGCACCCTCATAGGCTTGGCCTATAGTCTTGTCCTGGTAGCTTAAAGCACATACAGGATGGCTTGCTCCAGACTCACAGGTCTGGATTCAGAAAGGGTAGACCATCTGAGGGGACCTCGGAATGAGTTCCCTCAGGATTAGTAGCTGGTGGTTTGGATAGACCAGGTGGATCTCCCATGTCACCAGTCTGCATGGTGAGATCTTGATGTCTCTCATCTCCAGTCTCTGGAGTTGTAATAGGGCTAGGGGAGGGAGCTTGTGGTAGTGTGCGAATCCCAGCACCTTGTCTTCTTGAAAGGCTAGGATGAAGGGAGGCATCATCTCCACAGTAATGTGTGCTTGTAGTAGAGAGTCCATATCCCATGGCCTTAGTTTGGTCAGCATCTTACCTGAAGGTATTTGTATGGTGTATACCTCTTGGGTAGCAGCTAAAGGCACTCCACCCAGAGCAGCAAGGTGCAGGAGCTGGAAGTGCTCTGCTGGTCGGATTGGAGCTGGAGCTTTGATCACTGAGACTGGGGGTCCCAGGAAATACTGGAACCAGTTCGGGTATGGAAGAATGTGCTGATTCATCAGTAGGATTGGAGGCAAGGGTGGTCAAGCCACAATCTGTGGGCTCTGTGAGCACAATAGGTATATTGATTGGAGATCTGGGGACAAAGCTCAGGTTGGAGGGTACAGAAGGTCTGGAAGCTCCTTTGTTGAGAGGATCAGATTCTCCTTGTCTGATCCTTTGGTCTTGCTCTTGTTGAGTGGCTGAGATGAGCCAGGCGAAGAGTCATACATTGAGCTGTCTTCACTCTTGCTCAAGCTTGTCTTCCTCATTTTCTTTGGGACTGGAAGCTGCATTCTTGACAGGCCTAGGAATTGGTATTGAGGAGAGGCAAGTCCAGACTGGAGAGGAGGTGATCCCTAGCTCAAGAACAGGTTGTTCTGAATAGGCAGGGTTGAGTACAGGCTGGGGATCATGGATGACAAGGGGGTCAAGGAGACGTTCTGCATATTGAGGTTGGGTAAGAGCAGTGATGATTGGCTCTCTTGGAGGTGGTATGGGAGATCTAATGGAAGGACTGGTATTGTTTCTAATGATTCTGTAGAAATCAAAGGGTGCCAATTGGTGATCAGTGAGATCGCATGATCTACATCTGATGATATCAGTCTCACCATGGCGGTGGATCTCTCCTTGTTCAATAGCAATGAAGCAATGAGGACAGGGTACTTCAAATGGTACACCTGGAGGAACTATGTGAGTGTGCCTCACTAGTCTGGTATGAGTTTCATACTGAAGGGGTCTGCCTGATGGTACAGGTACAGAGTCTCTCTCATGAGGAGAGGATGGCACAAAGGGTTTGTTGGATTCTTGTCTCACCTGTTGAGGTGGAGATAGAGTGTCTTGAGGTAATAATGCCTCAGGAGGAAAGTTTGATGATTCTTGTTCATTTATTGAGGGTGGTATGACTCTAGAAGAAGCCACTGTCAGCATCAGCTCATGTTGATGAGTAGCAGATTGAAGGTGTGCTATCATGATCAGAGCCTCGGATTGTCTCCAGAATAGAGCAAAACTGCTCTGAAAAGTGAACAGAAGGCAGTTTGCCATCAACTCCACCATCACAGCTGCTGTCAGACTATCATAGATCTGAGTTATCAGTGTATATAAAAACAGTAAGTCCAGCAACCACCACAGCTGGCCACACAAGATGGCAGGAGGCATTGAAGGTGCTAGCAAGACAGGCTCCTACTTGTCTAAGCAGGGCTCATAACCTTTAGAAGTCCAAGACTTCCAAGGTCACAGGATGAACTCTAGTGGGAGTTACTCAACATGCATTGTGTTGCATCCTCCTCATCATGTTGCGTCCTCCTCGTTGCATTGCGTCCTCCTCGTTGCATTGTGTCCTCCTCGTTGCATTGCGTCCTCCTCATTGCATTGCGTCCTCCTCATTGCATTGCGTCCTCCTCATTGCATTGCGTCCTCCTCATTGCATTGCGTCCTCCTCATTGCATTGCGTCCTCCTCATTGCATTGCGTCCTCCTCATTGCGTCACATCCTCCTCGTTGTGTCGTGGCCATTGTGGCACCTTCACGTCGTCCTTGTCACATTGTGGTCATTGCAACCTCCCTGTTGTACTGTGCTGGTCATGGTTTTGTTGTGGCTCCCCCATTTCGTGTCATGGAGTCATGGTGGCCATGTCCTCCCAGAGGCACACATCCCAATGTGTTGGTAGTGTTGCCATTATGTTGTCAATGGCTCCAGGCCATTGATGATGCTGCATCGTCATTGTTTGGCGTGTGGTTGCATGTGTGGTGTTGTTGTTGTGGTGTTGTGGATGGCACTGTGCCATTAATGATATCTTGTTGTTGTCACAATGTCGTTGTTGTGCATGCATCCTGTGGTATCACCCTCATCATGTTGGAGTTGTCATGGTGTGTTTGTCATGCCATCTTCATCACATTGTGGTTGGCACAACTTCCCCATCGTGCATGCATTCTGGGAAGTGTTTCAAAGTCCAGTTGCAGGACTGGTCAAAGACTGGCAACTGGACTGGACTGGATTGGTCAGCAACTGGACTGCAGTTGTGAGTTGCCTGATTTCTCAGACAAAAGACTGCAGTTGCCAACCAGTTGCAACCGGTTGCAACCGGTGTACAGCCACACTACCTAATCAGGCAATGTTCCCCTAATTTTCTGTGATTTTTTGACTACTTTTACTATTTTTTGAGTGTTTTTGAAGGGTTTTTAAGTGATTTCTATATGTTATCATTGCAAATTAATATATTTAATGACAGAACATGATGTATAGACACTAAAGAAAGACTATTTATGCTTGTGCAGGACAGGATTCACCTGTAAAACCAGTTGCAACCAGTCTTTTAGCAGTTGCAACCAGTTGCCCAAAAGACCAGTTGCAACCGGTTTTTTTCGGTTTTTAGTGGTCCAGTTGCCTTATTTGGACCTCTAGGACCGGTCCTGGTCCGGTTGCCTTATTAGGAAGGTCAAAAACCGGACCGGACCAGACTTTTAAACACTATTGTCCAGATCAGATAGCATCATGATATTCCAGTTTTCAGTGCAGGGATTGATAATGTTGAATTCACGTTGGAGGTTGTATGTGGTGTAGTTGATGTAGAGTATCCAGTGGTGGTAGATCATGTTGCGGTTGAACAGCATGTGGTCTAATTGCAATAGATGGTGGAGAGTATGATCTGCCAAATGCCCTGAGGTAGCAACTTCATCTGAAAGAATGGCCTGTCCTGCAGTAGCTTCCAATTGGTGGATGGCTATCACACATGGGAGGATATGAGCCTTGAGCTTGGAAACGAAGTTCTGGGCCAATTCTTATCAATTTGATTATATAGTGTGTGAGGGCAAGAATTTACCTTGGTAGTGGGGTCACTGAGATTGATTTGTACAAATCTTGTTAGCTCTTCTGGAAAATTTTGTGATTTGCTGATAACGTGGTGCTCATTGGGTTTGTTGGGTACAGGGTCTGCCAGATTCAACGTGTTATGTTTCGCATGGATGTGGTGTATGCAAGCTTGCCATCACTCAATGGAAGCTATCTGTGGTACGTATGATTTCTTGCTAGTTCTTGCAAATCGACTTTTACTTGTGCAGTGCTCATGTTCACCCTGCACACACAAAGTTAATATCGCATATGCAACTGAGAACCTGCAGTACTCACGACTTGAGTTGAATATGAGTCGGTGGTACCATACATGCGAATTTGCACAAGGTAGTCTGCCAGTGCATGGAGCTTGTAAGTCTGAAGGTTAAACATTTTTGGTAGTCATCTCTGTGCCTTGGAGGTGGAACCAATGGCCTGTGAAGGCAGCAGATTGCTTTGATTTCGTTGTGCCTGTTGTCACACCCAAGCCTCAGCTTTATGAGGTAAATCTTTTGTTGCAAAGGCGATACACATATTTGATGTAAAGCTGCGAATGTGTTTGCCCAGATCCATCACCACTATTTCTAGCATATGTATGGTTTCGTCAGTATGCAAGTGGAGCTTAGCTAGCCCATGCCAATGGGCTAAGACGAATAGAAGGTGTGATACTTCAGTATTATGAGGTTCTGGTAACAGCCCCAAAAAAATTGGGATAGAACACTGTTTTAATTAGTGTCATCTGCAAGGCAAGTTTTACAATTGATTGTAAGGACCTACTTGGAGAACATCTTCAAAATCTTGTGCAGTGAACTTCTTCAGTTCCGAAACATTCTTGTGAAAGTGTCAGATGGTGTCGCACCTGAACTTTGGTACCTGGCAAAAACTTTCCAAGGTTGGTTAATAGCCCTAAAAATGAGGGATGTATATCTACCGACAATCAAGTTCAGTCAGGGAGACCCCTTTTTGACTATGGACTATGCGAAGTAAGTGAATAAAAATTGCTTTCCAAACACCAAGCTCAAATTCATGTAAGAGGTCAATGACCAGCATCAGAAAAAAATCAAACCTGGTCTGAGTTTGGCCTAGCCTTTTAGAAAAGGAATTCTTGAAAGTAGAGTGGGTATCATTGATTTCTCAACTAGAAGAATACTTACCATGGTTGGTACCAAAGATTCAGGCTTGAGAAGCGCCTCAACTTGAGGGGTGTCAACATTGTATTGCCCCTTGTATATCAAGTGGCATGCTGATATGATCTTCTCGCATCTGTCCACAGTGTCATGATGTGATAGAGCATCACATTGCAACATGTCATTTATGGTGCCAATATTTTGCAGCCCTTCCTTCAGGATAAGGCAACGAGGACAAGGGCAACCCCCCAGGTTGCAAACGTTGGCAATGAGCACCCTAGAACCATGGGACTTGAGTCATCAACATCAGAAAAAATAGTAAAGTGTACTTTTCAGGATAGTCAGCTGAATATGTGAAGATTTGAGGGAATAATTGCCTCTTGATACCATCTCCGCATACCATAGTCATACTGTGTTCATATGCCTGGATAAATTCATCATCCAATAGATCTTTCCACTGCACATGAAAGAGTTCTTGGTGACAGTGTGTGAATAAGTGGTTACCTGGCAATTTATTGCCACCAGTGTGCTCCATTACAAAATCTTTGAACTCGTTGGGTAACTAGATCGAGGAGCAGTCAGGTCTGTATCTTCACAAATGGAGAACACATACCATCTGAAAGTATGCCATGTGCAAGCACAAATTCACAGCAGGTGTGCATCATTGGTACTTTGACTCATTCTCAAAGTAAAGGTAGAGCGGCCATAGTTTTGTATCGCTGAATGAAGTCAACTGGGTGGCATCTGACCAGAACATCAGTGCAATGATGTGCCAAGGTAGGGTGCAACTGGTAGATGCAGGAGGCATGTCCTGCAACTTGCAATGTGCTGTAACAAACACCTGAAAATAAAAAAATTCGCTGTAGACCCCAATATCATCTGAGTCAACTGCAGACAGCTGTTTCCACCATAAAAGATAAGGTTCAAAGTGGAAGGATCAGCAGTGTAGAGGATCCAACAGTTTCTTGCAGATTATCAAGATGAAAGATTGTTGATAGAAATTTGTGATAGTGTAGTTGCATGGACTGGGATGTAGTGAGCATCAATGAAATGGGTCAGAAATTGTAATGTCTCTCTGCAACCAATTGTCATTCTCAAGTAGCCAATCCTGTGAATCTGAATTATCTCCGTGAACTGGGACCACCCCAGAGCTAACATGAGCATCTGCACAATCAAGATAGTGATCGATCATGGTCCAATTTGTATGGTGAACATCCTCAGGCCAGAAATCCACACTTCCAATAATTCTGATAAGGCCCACCAAGCTTGTTTTGGATTTCTGGATGCCATAGTTTCAATACCAGTTGTTGATAAGCCAGGAGTTCTCATTGGGATAGGGATAAAATAGATTATCAGGATTGGATGACTGAAGAATCCTGCCCACAATTTATGATTCAGGTAGTGGGGGTGGGTCACCCCCGCTCTGATCCTCAGGATCCTCTGTGGGAACCAAGGCTTGATCAAATATGTGGAACAGGCTGAATGTGTTAACTTGAGTAATGGAAATCACATGGTCTGATCTGTGGGGAAGCCGTGTATCTTGCATGCTCCAAGCCAAAGCATTAGATGGTGTTGATTGAGCTAGTGTACTAATGATCAAAGCACCAGGCTCAGTCACCGTGTATCTTGGAGGTAAAGGTGGTGGTGATTCAGGAAGTATGTCTCAAAAGTGTTTCAGAAGCTGGCGATTTACTTGTCAGCCACAACAAATGGAGAGTGGTAACATATCTTCCTCAGCCTAAATAAAGTTATCAACAATTGTACATCTCATGAATCGATGAGAAAAAGAAGCACATACATCCGTCTTGTTCACTGTTGAGCAGTCGGCTCAGCTCCTTCTTGCAGTCCTGGTTGAAAGCAGACTGGATTTTGATGCAGAAGGTTCACTAGCAGTAACTAGCAACTCATGCTTGTGAACAAGACTTATAGAAATAGCACATTGCATACATACCATCACCAACCACATGTAAACCCAAAGGCATAGAAGAAATTTCACTTGAGAAGATACTGTCCAAGCTAACACAACACTTCTTGCAGAGGTGGGTATCTTTTGCCTGCCAAAGAGCACTTGCCAGGTGCTTCTTTCCCCTGTGACAATTTTTCTTGTGTCTCGTAAAGGCTCTAGCATTGTCAAAGGAGCAGCTACAAAGGCATTCTTGATTAGAATTTAAAAACATCAGTATCCAGGCTTGAGTTTGGACCTGAAGGTGAGCACTCTGAAGCAAGCACGTCAGAACTTCAACTGGTACTACTCATGACCAAAATAAGATAAAGCCAACTGTCGTGGCACAGCCCGTTACATTGAAGTGGAAGTAAGGCAAATAGTTATTAGCCACAATATTGTTAGAAGTACAATATGACTTGTCGCAGTAAGTATGTGTTGATTTTTGAGAGTAATGTAGATGATGTATAAACTACTAGGATCATTTGACTGTTGAAGTACACAATGGCCTATGAAATTTGAAACATAAGTATATTCCAAGAATGCTCGTCGTTCAGATGGTCAATTGCAGGACCATGCAGATGCAATCATTGTTGCATTGACATTTCACCTAGACCAAAAACACTCTTACAACGATTGTCAGCTTCAATCAAACAGCTGAGGGACAGCCTTGTATTATTGCAACCGATGGCTGATTCATCGCTTGAAAACACCCACTTACTAATGTAGTGGGAATTTTCTTGCCTGTTGGGGAACATCTACAGGATGTAGCCAACTCAAAAACTGGATAACTGAGTTATAACTTGGCAAAGGTTGCTAAGACCTGTTTCCACCAATGAGAAGGCTTGAACCAAGGGGTGGAGGGTTGTCAGGCAATAACATTACCTGTCCACTTTTGATGAACTCAAGAGTTAGACAGCTGCCAGTGAAATGAGCAACACAGTAGTACAGTACTTGTTCTGTTCAGACAAATCATATTTTTTATCAAGTGTGATGTGGTTTAGCATCAATGAAGCTGAAGGTGACAGATATAAAGATGTCATATCTGACTCAGTCAATCTGATCTGATCTGAAGCACATCACAAAAAATGAAGATAAATATGTGAATATACAACAGCTCTGTGTACACTGATACTTGTTGAGCAATTTTTTTTGGAGTGGCACTATGGCAAAGGGCAACCAACAGAGCTAGCTCTCAATGCATGGCACAAGGCATAGATATCACTGCTGCCAAAGAGGCACTCAGGCACAATTCAGCACCTATCAGACCAAAGTATAAGTGTTCCCCTTATTGTCTATTAAGCATTAGCCATTGTAACATTGTCTGAT
>JBBPMY010000404.1:0-17101 GCA_038090615.1 Phylloporus gajari
AAAAGGAAGACCTTCCACGCCTAGAGGAGTTGGAAGATGATGACGAGGATAACAAAGTGGCCCACATCTCTTTCGCGGTGACCAAGGATTTTTAGAACAGAGGCCTGGATCGACGCCAGTCCCCTCCTCCCCTAGTACGTGTGCTCGAGTAAATGTAACCATCCCTAGAACTATGAAATCTATGCAAATCCCTGTTCAACTCGTAGTTCCCTCGCACACCATGAAAACCATTGACGCCCGAGCCCTCATAGACAGTGGTGCAGACATCTCCTGTATTGACTGGCAGTTTGTGCGAAAGCATAAACTCCCCACCACAAAACTCGCTACTCCCATTCCCATCTGGAATGCAGACCAAACCCAGAACAAAGGAGGGGCTATTCGCTTTACCTCTACCCTCTTTGTTAACATCGAAGGGATCGCCCATCGCATCCTGTTCCATGTCATGAGCTGTGGCAATGAGGACATCATTCTCGGACTCCCATGGCTATGCCACACCAATCCCACCATCGACTGGGAAACTCGCACTCTCTCCATCTCAGAGGCCACCGACCAATCCAAAGAACTCTATGCCGACTTCACATCCGACACCGATCAACATAACTCCTACTTCGTACAACCTGGGATCTCCAGATCCATTCCTGACCACCACAATGTCTCTGCTATTTACGACTCTCGCCTCTTCGAATACCTCAATTATGAAGAAGAATCTGCCTATGTAGACCGAGCCGTAACCAACCAGGTCATCCACCGTATCATTCGAGGGGATGTCAAACGTTTCTTAGTCAACTCCCCCGTAGTAGCCAAGCTTACCATGGCTACCGAACTAGCCATGGCTGCCGAGTTGGCCAAGCCGAAAGTCACACTCCCTCCCAAATACGCAGACTTTGCCCAAGTTTTCTCCAAGGAAGCCACCAACCACATCCCTCCCACTTGTCCCTATGATCACAAAATTAATCTCAAGAGCGACTTCACCCCAAAGATCGGCAAACTCTACCCCCTGTCTCCTGATGAAAAGAAAGCCGCTGACGAATTTATCGATGAGAACCTCGCTTCTAGCAAAATCCGCCCCTCCTCCTCGCCACAAGCCTCCCCTTTCTTCTTCATCAAAAAGAAAGACGGGAAACTTCACCCCTGCCAGGACTACAGATACCTCAATGAACATACTGTTCGTGACGCCTACCCGCTCCCTCTCATCTCCAACCTCATTAATAAACTCAAAGATGCCCGGGTCTTCACCAAGTTTGATGTTCGCTGGGGATACAACAACGTCCGCATCAAGGACAGCCATCAGTGGAAGGCTGCCTTTGTCACTTATCGCGGACTTTTTGAACCCACCGTCATGTTCTTCGGAATGTGCAATTCCCCCACCACATTCCAACGATTCATGAATGACTCCTTCAGAGACATGATCACTGAAGGATGGCTCATCATCTACATGGACGACCTCCTCATCTTCTCCCCCGACAACGCCACCCACACAGAAAGGACTAAGCGAGTCCTCCAACGAATGACTGAACTAGACCTTCATCTTAAGCTCGAAAAGTGTCAATTCGCCTCCACCGAGGTTGAATACCTCGGTATGATTGTCAAGCCGGGTCAACTCGCCATGGACCCTGTCAAACTCGATGGTATCGCCAAATGGCCAACCCCATCCAAACCTAAAGACATCCGGTCATTCCTTGGATTTGCCAACTTCTATCGTTGTTTCATCCCCGACTACTCCACGGTCGCTCGCCCCCTCCTCGACCTTACCAGAAAAGACCATCGCTGGGAATGGACCCCTGCTTGCGAGACATCCTTCCAATCCCTCAAGAAACTCTTCCTTGCTCGCCCAGTTCTCCAACTCCCTGACCCAGCCAAGCCATTTGCCATTGCCACAGACACTTCTAAATATGCCTCTGGGGGTATCCTCCTCCAAACCGATACGAATGGCAAATGGCATCCCTGCTCCTATCTCTCTCAGATGTTTGGTGACGCTGAACGGAACTATGACATCTATGACCGCAAGCTACTCGCCATTATCCGTGGTCTCAAAGCATAGCGCCACTACCTTCACGGCTCCCCCCATCGCGTCCAGGTCTTTACCGACCACAAAAACCTTCTTTACTTCAAGGAAGCCCACAATCTAAACCGCCACCAAGCCCGTTGGCTCCTTGACCTCCAGGATTTTGACCTCCACCTCGTGCACGTCCCTGGCAAACTCCTCGCCGGTCCAGATGCTCTCTCCTGTCGTCCTGACCTTGTCCCGTCCACAGACACTGACAATGAAGGCATTGTCCTTCTACCCCCTTCCCTCTTTGTCAATGTCATTGACAGCATCCTACATACCCTCATCTCCTCTGCCTCCATCTCTGACCCCCTGATGCTTCAGCATCTTCAACTCACCGACACCTCATCCCCCACCCACCTTCGTTCCCAACTCTCTGACTGGCAAATCACAGATGATGTCCTCACCTACAAGGGACGTGTCTACATCCCTCCCGATGATTCTCTCCACCACTCCATTCTGGAGCGCTGTCATGACCACGAAACCGCTGGTCACCCTGGCTACCTTAAGACTCGCCGACTCGTTTCCTCCGAATTCTGGTGGCCCGGCCTCGCTCACTATGTGCGAAAGTACGTGGAAGGTTGCGGGGTGTGTCAACAGAACAAGGTCAATACACACCCAACTGTCCCGCCACTTACCCCCATTCGCGCTGCTGGCACCCGCCCATTCCAGTCCATCTCTTGCGATCTCATTGTCGGTCTTCCCCCTTCTGGTGGCTTTAACTCTGTGTTGGTTGTGGTAGACCACACCTACAAGGGGGGTATTTTCATCCCTACCACCGACACCGTCACCGCTGAAGGCATCGCCGAACTTTTCCTCCACCATGTCTACAAACGCTTTGGACTCTACAACAAAATCATCTCAGATTGCGGTCCACAATTCGCCTCTGCCTTTGCCAAAGAACTCGGCAAACTCCTCAATTACGACCTTGCCCTCTCCACCGCCTACCATCCTCAGACTGATGGTGAAACCGAACGGGTAAACCAGGAACTAGAAACTTATCTCCGCATCTTCTGTGGCGCCCACCCCACTTCTTGGTCACAGAAACTCTCTCATGCTGAGTTCGCCCATAACCACCGCCCTCATTCCACCACCGGTCAATCCCCCTTTTACCTCATGATGGGTTACAAACCCCATGCCCTACCAACTGTCCTCCCTGAATCCCATCTCCCAGCTGTGGAACAACGTCTCAAAACCCTCGCTGCCGCCTGAGACGAAGCCCTTGCCACTCATGAACTTGCCAGACAAGTAATGGCATCCTGTACCCGTCAGAAATTTACCCCCTTCGCCAAAGGAGACAAGGTGTGGTTAGAAGCACGAAACCTGAAATGTCCAACAAACCTGAAGTTCGCACTGAAGCGAGAAGGACCCTTTGTCGTCACCAAGGTACTATCTCCACTCTCTTACCAACTCCACATTCCCAGTACCTGGAAGATCCACCCCGTCTTCCACGCCTCGCTTCTCACACCCTATCGCGAAAATGACGTTCACGGCCCGAACTACCCGGCTCCACCCCCAGAACTTATAGAAGGCGAAGAAGAATACGAAATAGAACAGATATTAAGGCATTGAGGCAACCAGTCGTCAAGGCAATACCTGATCCGATGGAAAGGGTACACAGCCGAAGAAGACTCGTGGCAACCTGAGCGGGACCTTAAACATTCAAAGGCCGCTCTCAATGACTATAAGAGACGCCACCCCAAAGCCTTCCCCTCCATCGGATAAACTTCCACTTCTACCCCATTATCACTATCACTAAGACCACCTCCCCCGTCCTCACCACCATGCCCATCGAATTTCACTCGTCCAAAGAAGAACTCGCCATTGCCGCCACCCACTCTCGCACTGTCCACTTCGCCGACATCCCGTCCTCACCCACCATGTCCGTCACCGCACTCTCCGAAACTCACCCTCCCTCCGAAACTGCCACTGAAGCCGGTTGGAACGAGCCAACCTGGGAAGTCAGACCCTACCCCTCCGTCGTCTCCCCAGACATCCCTATCACCGGCGAATGACTTAAAGAGCTTCTTTACCAAGACCAGAAGGAGGAGCTCCTTCGTTACCTCTCCTGCGATCATCTCGCAGTTCCCATTTATGCCTACCTAGCCGCCAATTCCCCCCTTGTCCTTCTTTATAGAGCCTTTTTCTCCCTGGACAACGTCCAACCCCTGTCTGCTCGAGGCAAAACCCATCATAGTCTCCTCGAGGCCATGCACCAGTTGGGCATGCTCGAATTCCTCCGTGACCTAGAACGATACCTCCGCGAACTGGCAGAACAAAGACAGGCCCATATCGCCCTCCTCCCCACTCGTAGCACCCCTGAGGTCCATACTCCATCCATGCCCTCCGCATCCTCTTCTCCTTTAGGCTCCAACGAAGAGCGAGTCTTTCAACATGAGGAAAATTGGTGGACCGGTCATAACGGTACAGAACCTCTGCCATACAATCACCCCCACATGCACGAAGCGTGCTACCAATGCCAACATCTCGGCCACCAAAAGGTAGACTGTCCCGACTACCAGTGTGGGTACTGCCATCGCTTCCACCCTCGCCACACTGCTGCCCGATGCCCCCTCCATCGCCGCACTCCTGACCGCGTCCCCTCCAATTCACCCCCCAGCTCCTCTTCTTCCTCTCGCCACCATCGACCCACCACTAACAGGATGCACCCTTCTAGGGGTCCACCTCGTCCACAACCTTTGGTAGAATGTCTCCAGCATTCTCCATCTCCTCCTTACGAGGAAGACTTTGACACTACAGCAGACGCAAACATGACAGGCTCCCCAGGCGGTGGGTTTATTGATCTTTAGATCTTCGTCGCTGTCTCGACCCTAGTACAGGGGTAATGTTACGATTTCTTTCCTTATCTTAGTCATATGAGTTCTGGACGTTATTTCTTTTCTCTACGATTACTCATCTCCTCTTAGTCATCGGCCCAATGACTCATCGTCACTTCCTAATCGTAGCTCTTCCTCCATCTTCTTGAACGTTCCATGCGATTCTGTCGCATTCTCCTTAGTCATTCCGCTTACCATTTCCTGTGTACAACAGTTCTTTCATATTCTGTCGGTTTCTATACCTTAGGTATATAAACCCCCTCTTTCTTCTTCCTTTCTCTTTCCTCAAGCTAGTTCTCCTCAGTGTACCTCCTGTATCACTAGACTAGCAATCCACTTGATCTTCCTTCCCGTCATCCCTCGTCTCTTTGAGCCTCCACCCGTGCTCTGAACAGGAGCTTGTCCTTCGAACCCCTAATCCCTGGGTACTCAGTTTACCGTCTCATAAACAGTACCTCGGTCTGATTGGCCATTAGCCTTTCAGACATCCTCAGCCCCAGTAGACCATTCGTCTCCTGGTCCTTCCGGTCTCGCCAACAACAGTTGTCTAGTCATTGATTGTCCTAATCAACCATATAGTTGCCTAGTGACTCTGAGGCGCCTTACAACCGCCCAGGCTTTAGAACCCCTTAGCCCTAGTCGATTACTGTTGCCTAGTTTCAAGTCTTCAGTCCAAAGTCTCTACAGGTTCTTCTGAGGCTACGCTTCGCCCTATCCGGACCAAGCGTAACAACGCGTCAGTCCATTCTCAGCCTTTTCCAGAAGAATCTCAAAACACTCCGTCAAACTTTTTTAGTAAGTGTTCCCAGGTACATTATGACTTCTAACTATTAACCATGTAACAGAGTGCGGTTGTTCAAGGGCGTGTGAACTTGACATGTGATGCGTGGCAAGCATTGAACGTAGATGCTTACTTTGCAGTTACTGCCTCATGGATCAAGGAGAACTCGCCACACATATGGTCGCTTCAAACCGGACTTCTAGATTTTGTTCAAGTTAACCACTCCCATGATGGAATTCACCTTGGACAAGTCCTTTACGAGGTAGCCAAGCATGCCAGAGTGTTGCACAAGTTACGATAGAATACAATATTAATTCAGCTTATGACCTAATGTATTTTATTAGATTGACTATATAACCTGTGATAACGCAAGCAATAATGACACAATGATGGAGTAATGAATGAGAACCAGCAATGGGAGGACCCATCACAGCCATGGCTCTGTGGGTTTCACGAATACCTCAATACACAGGAGGTCCTTGGCGACCTCTCAATTATACAATGTTGGGGAATTAATTCTGTACGATATCCAGTCTGGGGATTGCTAGCACAGGACTTCCTGTCAATCATGTCGAGTTCAGTTTCTTCTGAACGTGTTTTCTCATCAGTGGGCATCACCATTACCAAGCGCCGCAACTGTCTCAAGGCCAACATTGTTGAAGCACTGCAATTTCAGAAGTGTGCAGTGAAATCAAGTTTGTTATTCCGAGAAAATTTATCTGTTCTGGCGGAGACGGCTCAAGATGGGGCTGACTTGGATGAGGGTGAGGGCACAGTGGATGAAGATGTGAATTTCGAAGTTCTCTGAGTACCTAACTTGTAGTAGCTAAACAACAAGGTGCACTATTTTCATTGGGCCACAGCTCGAGTGTAAGCCACGGCTTCTAGGCCAGGCCGGGCCCCCATTCAGAGCTTTTGGGGGCTTGTGGCTTGGCCCACAGTTTTAGGAGGCCCAAGCTCTCCTAAGCTGGGCCCAAGCCGGGGCTTTCAGGCCAAGCTGGGCTGGCACAGCACTATTCCTGATTTTAAGGCGGACATGTCCTATGAATTGGTCTGCAGCACGTAGATCATCTTGAGTCCTTTCTAATTGTACACAATTATACTGCAAGACGAGAGTGTTGCGGTGAATTATTTGATGAGTGAGCATGTGACAGGCGAGGGAGATGTTCCGATCCACTTGAGCCGTCTCAAGGAGGAGATATGCCTCTCTGGAACTGCATGGGTATGGAACGGCGTGCTGTAATCTGGGTCGCTGTTAGAACAAATTAGCAGTGGATTTGCGGCCTCAATAGGGACCTCACCTGCCAACATTCATGGTGATCATCCCTGCCAGCAGAAGGCATTGGTGAGCTCTCATCCTCATCACTACTGGCCGGATGGTGATCTACTTTGAATTGGTGAGCTAAAATGGATGAAAAGGGGTAGGCGCAGACTCGGCGGTGGGATAGATGAGTGAGGATGGCGCTCACTAGCAGGCTGAAAGTTCAGGTCCACGGCAGGGTTAAATGCATAAAGAGCTGGATGTTGATCAAGAAGCAAGAATGGTGATAGGTGGTGTTGAGCATATAATGGTTCAGCGAGATAGAACACTGCTACACACTGTTGTGTTGAGTTGTTGTGTTTTATAGACACACACGAAGGTTTTAGAACAAGAGTTAAATTAGAACTCAGCTGTGGAGTGTGAAATATCTATACTACTGGTATGATTATATAATCTACTTAATTAGGAGTATGAACTACGATGCACTATCTTGTTCAACACTCCCCTTTGCTAAGCTGCCGATTTTTAGGTGCATAAGCATTAGAGTATAGTAAAGAGTATGGTTAGGAAGAATGAAATTTAAAATATCCTGAGTCCCAATTGTGATCTAAACTCTTCAAACTTTATACGACCAAGATTCTTGGTGAACATATCTGCAGGATTGGAGGATCCATCAATAAAGAATATTTCAATGGTACCATCTTTAACCCAATCTCATACTACATGCCATTTAATTTCAACATGTTTGTTTTGGGTTTCAGTGACTGGATTAGATGCCATGAATATAGATCCTTGATTATCGCCACAGATAGGAATGGGTTTAAGATTATAACCAAGTTCTCCAAGTAATTGTTTGATCCAAACAACTTGTCTGCTACAATCTGACAAGGCAATGTACTCTGCTTCAGTGGAAGAGAGAGAAATGTGCTCTTGTTGTCGCGATCTCCAACTAAAAGTACAATTAGCTAGTTTGATAAACCAGCCTGTCTGAGAGCGTCTAGTATTGGGATCAGATGCCCAGTCTGAGTCTGTACAAGCCATAAGTCCAGATCCTTTTCCATCATATATGAGAGCATAGTTTCGAGTACCAAGTAGATAGCAACAAATATATAGTGCTTTATCTATATGCTCTTGTGTAGGATTGGTGGCATGTTTGGATAATGCTGTAACAGCATATGCAATGTCTGGGCGAGTGCCAATCATAAGATATAACAATGATCCAATAATTGTTTGGAATCTTGTTCGAAGTTCAGGGTTCACAGGTCCATTGTTTTTTAAGGGATAATATCCTTGAGGTAAAGGAGTGGGAGTAGATTTTGCATTTATAAGGCCAAATCTCTCTATGATCTTTTCAAGATATATGCATTGATTGACTAGTATCTGATGATCTTTGTGTTGAATACACATATGGAGAAATTCTTTGGCTATGCCAAGATCTCTACATTCCCATTTTTTCATAAAATGTCCTTTGATCTCATTAACAATGGACTTAGAGGGACCACTGAATATGGCATTGTCTACATAGACAATGGCTACAACCATATGAGAGCCTTTCCTTTTATAAAGGAAGATGCCTGGATCAGATTTCAGACGTTCGAATCCGAGTTCTTTCATGGACTCATTAAGAGTGTTCCACCAGGCTAATCCAGCTTGTTTAAGGCCATAAAGGGCTTTCTTTAGTCAAAGTACTTTTCCTTCGAGCCCAGGGATTTTGAAGCCTTCGGGGAATTCCATGTAGATCTCTTCATCTAGATTGCCATAAAGATATGCAGATCTAATGTCTACAGCTTCCATATGCCATGATTCCAGTGCAGCGAGAGCCAACATCAATCTGACTGTCTCATATCGCACAACTGGAGAGAAGATTTGGTTGAAGTTGACACCTTCAACCTGAGAAAATCCTTTTGCAACTAATTGTGCCTGTTTATGTCTGTCTGGTTTGACGTCAAATACCCATCAATTCTTGATGACTTTGTGATCTTTGGGTCGATCGACAATGTCGAAAACGTCTCATTTCTTTAGCATCTCAAGCTGCTCATGAAATGCAACTTTCCATTCTTCTTGTGTTGCAGCAGGTAGATTTTGTATATCCCTATATGTCCATTCACATATGGGTTTGGCACTGGGATCCATGGTATTGTGTGCAATTGCCTTTGAAAGCAGATATTGAGTGAAAGATACTCCCCCTTCACGGCTTAACTTCTTAACCTGATCTTCGGAATTTTCATCAGAAGGGGGAAATGGTAAAGCAGGAGGTTCCTCATGAAGAGGCTCTTGGGGAGGTGTGCCAGGAAATTGGCCAGGCATATCTGATTCCACACGCTTCTTCCACTTTGATTCCTTCTCAATATCCTTGACTTGCTGTACAGGATGGTCGTCACCATACACATTGTCAGGTTGTCTAGGAACATGACGTTCTCTGTGGGGTCTTTGAGGGACTGCAGGTATAGTTGGGACAAGAGGACGAGAAGGAGCGCGCTGTTTTTGCGGCACAGTGGGAGGAGGTGGATGTGGTCCTTTAGGCGATGGAGTGCAAGGAGGACTAGGAGAGGATGGACGAGGAGATGGAGGACGTGGTGGATTGGATGGTTCAGCAGGAGGCGCTGATTCGATGGAGTTTGGAAGAGGAACCTCCACTTCTTCCGGAGGGGCAGCGACCTGTGGCTGTGGACGACATGCCTGTGGTTTATCACATTTAGGGAATAAGTGCTCATCAAATAGAGCATTTGCTGAAGTAAAAATAATGTTATTGGGAGAATACATAAAAAGGAAGTTAGAAGTATTTCCAGGTGCAACACCTAGATACACCATGAGTTCAGATTTAGGGGCCAACTTATTGGTGCGAACATCTTGTGGGATGTATACGTACACTCCACAACCAAAGACGTGTAGGTGGCTTATATCTGGGGACTGCAAGTGCAGGAACTCATAAGGGGTATGCCAATTATGGCATTTGAGGGGTGTATGATTATACAGGTGTACGGCATGATCCCAACTAAATTCCCACCAAGATTGGGGCAAGCAAGCTTCGAGTCTCATGGCTTCAGATTTGTCCATGAGAGTACGCATAAATCTCTCAGCACGCCCGTTTTGTTGTGGGGTATGGGGAGCACTCTGGAAAATGCGAATCCCATTGTTGAGCAATAGTTTATCAAAGGCTTGAGACTTATATTCTCCCCCTGCATCGGACATCCATCCTTTAATTGTGGCATTGAACTGAGTCTTTGCCATAGCAATAAATTGTTTGGTGGCTTGCAGTGCTATATCTTTCGAGCACAAAAGCTTAGACCAACCAAAGGATGTGTAATCATCAAAGAAAGTGATGATATATTTGTTCCGGTGATAGGATTCGATGGGAAATGACTTAATGTCAGAGTGTATAAGTTCAAAGGCTGATGAAGCTCATTTGGTGTCAGGCAAGAATGGCTGATTAGGCATCTTTCCTTGAGCACAACCAGGGCACAAGGTTTCTTCCTGAGGAAACTGAATAGATTCAGGAAAGCTGTGAGTATGTTTTCGCGCATGTTTAAGAACTTCCTTTGAGGGATGACCAAAGTGACAATGCATGATGTCATAGGTAGAGGCAGATTTCATGAGATTATGCTTTAGAGAGGGGATGTCCTCTATGGTGTACATGTTTCAACCCATTCTACCTGGAATGAAGGGGGCGAGAATGGTACCATCACCATATAGCATTTCAAGGCGGTTAACATCACCACGAATTTTTGCACCTGCATGAAGTAGTTGACCCATGGAAACAAGTCAGACTCCTGAATTTGGGATATGTCCAACATCATATAATTCAAGTACATGGGGGCAATTAGATTCATCAAGCCACCTGATAAGACATGTACCGGTGCCTACGACATGTAGGACACCTGACACAGTAAATACTGGCATTTGGTCTTCCTTTTTCAAAGGAGTATAAGTGACATAGTCACTTCATTCTGGGGTAAAGTGCATTGAAGCACCTGAATCCAAGATCCATAATGGATTTGGGTTGGTACATCTCTCACACTTAGTTTTCAAACCATGTGCACAAATCTCAATGTTCAATGAATTCATATCTACAGGTACAGAAGTATGTACAGTAGACAGAGTGCAGTCCAAGACAAAATTACACGCTGTTGCAGCATGCTCGGATGAGGACGGATCGGCCATGATGAAAGGGTAAGAGACATACCTTGGATAGGGGTCCCACTCATCGTCAGACCTGTAAATGTCAACCTGGTCTTCGTCATCCCAGGTAGTGGCAACAACGCCAATCTCCTTCCTCTGCTTTGAGGGAGGGCTCTCAAGGTCTTCCATTGAGTATGGACAATCCATTTGGACATCCTCTGGGAAGGTTTGATAAGGAATATCTTCCTCATCTGATAGCTCGGTGATATACGCACCAAGGCCTTGGGAGGTACCCTCGATTGGTGTGAGGTCTTGACGACCATCAAACCACATGCCACTCATTTCTGCTTCTCTGGTGGCTTTGGAGCCAGAGAATATGTCAGAGAAGAGAGCGTCCTAATCTGTTTCGAGATGCTCACCAAGCGAACGTTTGAGAGGAGGGGAGGGGATGCAAGGAGGTTAGGGCGAGGGAGTGCGGCAGATGTCGGACCAGTCAATGCGATCCATGAGAGGCACAGCAGTGGAGAGAGAGCGTATGCTCTCAGAGGTCGTGGCCAGGTTCATTTCTTGCGTGTACACAAACGCGCTTTGAACCTTCTTGAAGGCAAGAGGGCTACCTTGGCCTTGATACATGAGAGCCGAGTGATGTGTGAGAGCTCGGGGGTCCACTGTTGCTGGAGTATCGGCAATATGCATGACAGAAGCGAAGAGGGGTTGGTCATCTTCAACAAAGCCCAAATGGGCTTGTCCGTCTTGTTGCTTCTTGGAGAGGCATTTGCCTCTCTGTCCTCATCCTGCCTTCCCCTTCTTCTCCTTCTGCGCGCTGCCTCCTTGCTGTGACCCAGAGGGTGCACTAGGTTGCTGCTGCTGCTGGAAGGAGGGGTCAGCCTCCTTGTGCTTGACGGTGGAGATCTTGTTGGCATGTTGGGGGGCCTTGCTCTTGCCCATCATGGTCAACTGTTTGAATTGTAAAATGACGGCGGCACATATGTTCTCGAAGGTGGGATCCTTCACCTTTCCTGCTGAGTCCTTCTCCTGGAGGGCATTCTGAGCAATGTTGGTATACGAGGAAGGGAGCTTCGACAGGACAATCATTGCCTGGAGCTTAGCGGAGATCTCGTAACCAGCCTCTTTGAGCTTAGTATAGAGGTGCTCGAGGTGAGCGAACATGGGAGTGGGATTGGAGGAAACAGGGATGGCGAGTTCCATCATAACCTTGAAGTCCGAATACATCAGCAAATCACCCTTTTTGGGACAGCTGTCACATCACTACAGCGACGTTACAGCATCTTACAGCATCACAGTCACACGTTGTCACATGTACACACACATCACAGTACGTCACATGGTGTCACAGGCCATACGGTGGCACACTCGGCTTTGCGCTAGATTGCTCGAAGTCCCCAAGGACTAGGAAATACACCTTGCATTTCCTAGTCCTTGAGGACTTAGTGTTTTTTTTCTTATTTTCAACTTCTCATGTGACGGGTTGAGTGACATGTCACATGCGCAGCGTTTGCGACAACAACAACAGTGCACCACCACCGCACACTACCTGCCGCAACGAAGAGGAGGCACCACCCAATGCAGGTGTGCCCGCACCATCAGTCACATCCCTCCCACCCTCTGACATACCCATCACAGCATGTCTGTGGCCACAACGGCAGCGACGACAACACATATGCACACCACCACCGCTGCCGGGAGACCATGGGACGCATGAGGACGACGATGACCATGACCACACTACCACCATCCCCTGGAGGACACAAGGACGACGACAGTGTAATGTTGTCAATGGCCCAGCACCATCAATGACACAACAGCAACGGCAACAACAACGAAGCGCACATGGCCGCACACACACCACCACCCTCTCTTGGAGGACACAAGGACGACGAGGAAGCAACTGTGCCATCAACAACACATGGCGACAATGACAACAACACAGTGATGATGATGACAATGCAACTGCGCCGTCAATGTCACACGGCAATGGCAGCGATGCCTTCACAGCCACACCCATACCGCCACTGTTGACTGGAGGACGTGAGGATGACGACGTATGCGTGGTCACCCACACCACCACCTGTGCGCCTTCCCAAGCAGTCAATGAGTCCAATGGCTCAGTCACCACACGACAGGACAACACGGGGAGGACACGACAGGGCCCGACGAGGAGCGGTGTGCTTGCTACCACCATTGAAAGGCCCAACGGTCTCTTCGACGCCACTCCCCACCACCCATATGCCTTCCCAACCTGTTGACCAGCGCAGGGGCTTAGTTGCCACATGAGAGAAGACAATGTGATAACGATGTTGCAATGCGGACAGCATGACAAGGACGACATGCTGCGACAACTCAACAATGAAGACATGACAGGACAGTGCGACGAGGAGCAGCTCGAACGCCCACCCAATGAGCCATTGCAGCAAGGATGTGACAGCCCATGTCACCTGCCTAAGCAGTGACAGTGGTGATGACCACGACACGCTGCAACCACACAGTGTATTTGGCAGGTCATACAGGGGTCGCGTCAGTTGTAGTATAGTTATATTGTCTGTAGTTTACAAAATAAAGGTTATTTCTAAAATTCCAGGTGAATCAGTAACAGGAAAAAAAAAGAGCGAGAAAATTGTAAAGTACTGTATTGTGTTGTACATCCGTATGGTTTTGTGGGTCCTGTACAATGCTGTACAAGTCACAGTCACAGTGCTGTGCAAGGGGGGGACCTTCATGTGACACATGTGACTGCTGTAGTCACTGTATCAGCTGTACAGTACTATACAGCAGTGTACATTAACTGGGTGATTTGCTGATGTTAGATGGATAATGTTGAATGTAGCTTAAAGCACTTACCGTAACCGTCTTTTTTTGGCATCAAATGGTTGTTTTGTCTCGCTGGAGACGAGCCGTCTGAATTCTTTCATCATCGTGTCATTATTGCTTGCATTATCACAGGTTATATAGCCAATCTAATAAAATATGTTAGGTCATAAGCTGAATTAATATTGTACTCTATTGCACCTTGTGCAACACTCCAGCATGCTTGGCTACCTCATAAAGGACTTGTCCAAGGTGAATTCCGTCATGGGAGTGGTTAACTTGAACAAAACCTAGAAGTCCAGTTTGAAGTGACCATACGTGTGGCAAGTTCTCCTTGATCCATGAGGCAGTAACTGCAAAGTAAGCATTGACGTTCAATGCTTGCCATGCATCACATGTCAAGTTCACACGCCCTTGAACAACTGCACTCTGTTACGTGGTTAATAGTTTGAAGTCATAATGTACCCAGGAACACTTACTAAAAAAGTTTGATGGAGTGTTTTGAGATTCTTCTGGAAAAGGCTGAGAATGGACTGATGTGTGACCTTGTGAGAGGGTATGTTGACCCCATTTGCAGCATGGGAGCAAATTTGGAGTATATCATGAAAGGTGCTCTGTTCCACAGCAGATATTGGCTATAATGTGATCAGTAGGATCATACATTAATGTAGTGTCACTCACCTGATCAGTCTCAATGATCCACTTGATGATTGCATCATGTAAGGCAGAGTCAGAGTAGCAGGTGACTTGCTCCTTGACTGCTAGATGGGCATTAAGCGAGACCTGTCTACTGAGATTGGATTTGCCTGACGAACTGCTGGCCTGTTTGCTTGCCATCTCACGCTGCCGTTTGGCATCCTCGGGCAGCATTGACTCAAAACCATTTTCAGCCGCCCATTTTCAGTACTCGGCGGGATGGTTTGCTTGCTGGTGGCATCGTAGTGTTGTCACCTCATTGATAATGGAGACTTGTCGTTTTTGTAGCTTACTACGGATTTTTAAGTGAAAACACACTCAAAGAATGAGGAACCTACGAGCAAGAGTTGTAATCCCTGTATTTCTTGTCATTCTTCAAGTACAGCACAGAAAAGAAGGCTTGAATGTCTTGTGTGTGGTCATCTCACACCTTCCTGCTTGGTCTGACTACTCTAGCAACCTGGACATCTGAAAGAAGACCACTATCTAGCACATTGACTGGCTCTGCAGTCGCAGGTGAGGGGACAGCACATCCTTTCCCTGTACCATTACATAGTACATGTTGAGTAGCTGAAAAATGAATCATGCACCTTTTGAAATCTTTTTTTTGGGTGGTTCCTCTGTATCCGACTCACAATCGGTAGTGTTTGATGCTCGAACCTCAGTTACCTTGCACTTTTCGCCATGTGAAGGCTGTGTGGGGCCCGTGGGTAGCATTGCTTGTGCCTGTGTGGTTGTTGCAGCCTTTGCCTGCTGATGGGAAGATAGTTCCAACTCGGCCACATTGTCTGCACACGTTACACGGGCCAACGGCACTGGAACACGTTTTGGGCAGTGAGGCTGTTTGTCATCAGATTCCATCTGCTGAGAAAGTTTGGTAATAGCGGTGTATGAAACCTTATATTTTTCACCTTTATAGGTAAGCGGACTTTGCCGGATGAGGGCTTAGCCACCAAAGTCAGGGGACTCGGGGCTTCAATGGCTTCAATGGCTTGGCTCAGCTGGGCCTTGGCTTCCCAAAACTATGGGCCGGGCCATAAGCTGCACTCAAGCCCCTATGATGCCGGGCCTTAGCCAGGCCTACGAAGGCTCAGCTTGACCGGCCTCTCGGCCTCAGGCTGGGCCTGCACAGCACTACCCACAGTAGATCTGCAGATAGGTCTCTATCTCCTGGTTAACTCATTCCGTTTCTCCATTGGTCTGTGGGTGGTATGCAGTAGAAAGAGAAAGATCGTAATGTAACAAACGTCCCAGTTCTTTAGCAAACAAAGATGTGAATTGTGGTCCTCTGTCAGAAATGATTTTATCGTAAAGTCTGAATCATTTAAATACTTTTTTGAAAAAGAGAATAGTGATTCCTTCTGCGGTGACAGTTTTAATGAAACTGAAGCTTGTTCCACTGGGGTGCACAGTACAATGAAGGGAGTATGTACAGTTGAGACTTACTGTACTTAGCAGAGGCTTCTCTTGAGGTATGAGAGTCTAGATTGATAGAGGATGGTTGAAACGACTTCTAATTGATAGAAGTAGTTTGATACAAGTGATCTGACTCGTATGTATTCTGTGTCTATTGTTTCATATGTAAAAGTATCATATATATATCTGGAATTCAGTCTGAGATAACTGAGTTTTGATCTATGAATTGTTGTAGAACGATCTATCTATCTATTGTTCTCCTAATGTATATTCCATTGTTCTAGTATTAGAACAATGGATATGTTGACAGGACAATAGATAATACTTCCTATTGTTCAGATTGTCAATAGGAATGTTTAGGATCATAGGATCAATTAGGATTGACACTAGGATCAAAATGTCATGTCAATGTCGATCATTAATGATCAACATGTGTCACTTATTCCATATCAGGTACATTAGGAATAGTGATTAATCAACACTTATTAGTGTTGATTACTGACTTACACTTGACTTACACTACTTTCCTTCACTAATGTGATCAGTAGTTATTTAGTACTTATCACTAGTAGTGATTCATACTATGTAAGTCATACATTACTAGTGTAATACACTTGTAATTTCAACAAGTTTTAGTAGTGGGGCAAAGAATCACCCCCTTTGTAAGGCCATGGTTGACCACAACCAAAAGGGAATCAAAACTGTTAGAAAGGGGAAGGTCCATAATAAGGTTGCAAGAAATCTGTTGAAAAGGCTGAGAGGAGGAAGACGGGATAGGAAGCAAAGGGGGAGTAGTAGGATGCATACATGTCTTATTCTGCTGACAAACAGTGCAACCCTCAATGTAAGAATGAACAAAAGAAGCCAAGCCAGGCCACCAAAATTCAGAAGAGATGAGTTGGTGGGTTTTAAGAACGCCCGAGTGGCCAGCGGAAGGGTGGTCATGATGTTGTGCAACAATCTGTCATCGGAGGTAGTGTTTAAAAGTCCAGTCCAGTCCGGTTTTTGACCTTCCTAATAAGGCAACCGGACCAGGACCGGTCCTAGAGGTCCAAATAAGGCAACTGGACCGCTAAAAACCGAAAAAAACCGGTTGCAACTGGTCTTTTGGGCAACTG
>JBBPMY010000405.1:0-17097 GCA_038090615.1 Phylloporus gajari
CTTCATATCTTTTATCTTCTTCTTTCTATTCTTGTTATCAAGTCTAGAGTCGCTCTAGACCCTTTATCTCTCTTCTATTCTATTATTAGAAGGGCTGGCCTTATGACGTAGTATCACATGACCATACGTCATGATGATGTCATAGATAAGCCTAGTAGTATATAAGTAAGACGTAGTACAAGCATGTATTCTCTTACGCTCGGAATAATCATTCCTTCGCTTCAGCTTTACTTTAAGGCTTTGGTGAATTCCTGACAATGTCAATGTGCGCCCTGGCTAAACAGAAGTCCGAGAGGGCGGAATGCAGGTTTAAACTTCGGATGCTGTGCATGTCTACTGAATGAGAATTTCGGCTGGTACGCAGGTACCCTCAGAGTCAGCCTATCGCGATTGCAGGTTGTAAAGGTTAAATACTGCTTACCAGATCCGAACTTTGAACTGAACGCGGCAGATAAATCAAGCCTTCTGATAGATGCGGACGACTCATGTTCACCTAGCGTGTCCTGACAGAGAAATGGAAGGTTAAACGCTACTATTAGGTACCACTAAGGAACATTGACTACTCACATATGCAATTAGATTTCCTCATCTGTCGCGCCACAACAATGGACTTTTCATGTCACTTCGGTAAACTATACAGTGAATTAAGTTAGTACATAGAGATATAACACATTCACACTGTGTCACTGTATTCAAGAACATTGAATATTGAAGTGTCCCGCTAGGCAGCAAACGTCGAACTTGGTTGTATCGGATCGCTTAGGTAAGTTGCTCACACGCGAGCTTGGATTGTTTACGCTGATCTTCAGTACTTCCTTTACCGCACCTTGGTAGATTCAAAAAAGATAAGTGCGTCGGCAATAGAATAATCGGGCCTGAAAATAACTTAGTCGAATTTGCACTGCGCCCTAGTAGCCTATTCTTTCACACATCAAACTCTGTTGTACAACGTTTCGGCCGACATATGACAGGCTACTACATCATTTTACCACTATATGGCGACATTCAACATTTGCATTGGCCAGGTTTACACTGGCACCTAAGAAGGTATTAGATCTGACGAGAGTCTGCACAAGAGTAATCGTACGCATCACCACATTTGCAGGTAGAACTGCCACAGTTGTTCTGGTTTACAAGGATAAGTGTCATCTACACGTTCGTTAACCGTAGTACCACGAACTCAATCAAAAATGCTCACGGTATTCATGGCAGAGTTCTGGTGATAGTAAACTGGAAGGGGTGTTGGGACGATAAGACTATCACAGGGAGGCGACAACTTCTTATCTGTGCGCAGCACGTGTTTGGTGTTGTTATTTACCTGCTTGATCCGTACCTCGACCTCGACCCTCGTGTGCCAGTACTACTTGGATCCACGTAACATTAGTAGGGATATCTATGGCGAATTCTAATGGTGAGTAGGATGTTCCTCACATAGGACCCTGCACTTGAGGTATGCCGGATCCTGATGTAATTATCTAGCGTTGCCGATCGCACCCCATATGGTGCAGAGTATGATTTTATGTTTCGTTCACTTTTGAGGCTTGATGTACTAAATCACTCCGAAATTCAACTGCACCGTGGGTTATTTTAATGGACGACATCCTTTAAACGAAAGCCTGATGGTCACCTGGTGAACAGTAACCGTGAGGGTACCCAACTGATCAACACACTTATAGGTGAGCCTCACATAATCACGCAGTTTTTCCCTCTTCGTACCAGCCCCTTCAGTCTTTCGTTCTGCCTCTGGAATACTGGCCTACTGTATACCCCGAACGATGGATGGCGTACTTTGGAGGGCGAAATAGCTTTGTACTGTGTTACAACGTATGCGTCTATCATGACGCGACACTACTGAAAATCTACTCTTAAAGAGACATAGAAGTCATCGCAACTGCCCATCGCAACTGCCTGTCGCGGCTACCGTACATGGATCGTATCTCACGGAGGCGCCATCTGGATCGCTAGCACGCTTCACTCGGGATATCCCTCGTTTCCTGGTGTCGTTCACATCTAGTACGACAGCCACATCGTGCGGTAGACGGTGTCTTGCTAAGAGGAAGAATATCCTCGCTCCATGGTGTCTCTTCCTTGGTCTCCAATGGTCTCCCGATGCTTATCATTGTGTTGATTCGTATGATAAAATATTCTTCGATTGAGCCTGCTGCTGTCATCTTCACTGGCGGACCTGCTAAGAGAGAGCCGGTGGTTTGGCCCCTTCTTCTAGAGTGCTTGGCCGCCACCTACATAGAGCGATGCATGGTATGTAGCTGTCCGGCAAAGTAACTTGGCGTCAGAGCACTCCCACGGTCCCACAGACTCCCACCCTATATGGCTGGTTCAAGCTTCAAGCTCCGATTTGAACTAGAGATGTTCCTTACTCGTTGCCGTACGTGATCGTATTCCATGGACATACCCGTACCGCGACTTGTCTTTACTTGAACCTTCACCATCTGTTGGGGGTGGTTGAGATCAGAAATACACCCCAGATTGAGGACGCAAGGTGTGATGGTTGGCCAGACGTGTTTGGAGGCATGCTGCTCTCCGATGGCCATGACGTTGACGTGTGGTGCTTCTCGACATCCTGTGATGACTCCATACACGTCAGTGTCTCGTTCGCATTTGACTCTTATCCCACAAGCAATCAATCATCCAGACGACGCCGAGTCGTCTGCTTGGGCATGCCATTCCTATACTGGCGTGGCCCCACCCTCAGGGACGCTGCACTTGCGAAACATCTGATCGGCCGCCCGCCAGTTATTGCCGTGATCTCTAGGTCAAGGTGATTTCATACACCCATCAGGTGATGTCTTTCGGACATTTGGCACTAGATGACTACTAAAATGGCGTTGAACCTTACAGGTGTCCCACGATTTCAAAATGGCCACACAGGAAACCCTTCCCGATCATATCACACGTGCGGTCGTGTGGCAGCGAGCATTGTGCGCATCATCATCTGCGCACTCATGCTTCAAGCATACGAAGAAGATGAGTTGCGGATTTCGATCTCCTTATGCTCATGGCATGGGTCGTACAGTCGCAGTTCGCCGCGCTCGATATTCCCGCGAGGCAGTGCTCATCAACGCCCAAAAGTAGGGTTCATCTGCGGATGCGGCCGAAGACGGCGGGGTGCTATGTGGACCCTCGTCAGCTGGTCCTTTTAGATAGGTATGTTATCACACAAGAGACACTGTCTATGGCGGAATATCTCAACAAGGATGGAAAGGCCTTTATCAATCCAGCCACCTCACGTCCGCAAGATTGTCAGCAACTCCTATTTGGTGTATTCGTATTCGGGTCCTCAGCATCTGTTTGGCCTAACCCCCCATCTTGACTCATGTTGGGGTTATCCAATGGAACGATATGTGGTGACTCGTACGTTGACTGTGAGAATGGGAAAACTTCACCGCAGCCACTGTTCGATCTCCCAATTACTTCGTCGAGATATCACTCCCACAAGATGCAAATAACACTAAATAGGAGTCCTTCAGAGGTATATAATCTCTCCCTTCCTTCCATGATGCTCTTCACTAGTCTCTCACATCTCAAGCAACTCGTTCTATCATCCTCACGTAAAGCATCATGCAGACTGTGAGTGATGGGGACCCTCCGTCCACTTGATGACCCACTGGCTGACGATTGTGTACTGGTCCATTGTAGATCATCGCCATCCCCGTCAACGAAGCCTGCTGCCAGGGCAGTGACTCTTGCAAGTGCCAATCCGGGTATATACAATATTTGTTCACTGGTTGACCCTATCGTTGACTACTCGATTCAGTTGCAACTGCAACTGCGGCGACTGCAAGCACTAAATGCTGAGCGTCAGCTATTGCTCACAAGATACCGTTCTCGTTCTCGTTCTCTGTTCTTTCTTTGATCCGCCCCCATTGTATGTATGTTGAGTGCGTGAGTAGGGGTGGGGTGGAATCGCGGGGATCGTGTTTTACGTATTTGCTCTTGTGTACCATTATCTGATGCAGGGTTACTCATCCGGTCTGGTCGTGTTATTGGTTTAAATTTATTCTCTTTCGTGACTGTTTTTGTGATATGGTGACAGTTGTCGTGTTATATGTAAACGCTCCAACAAGCATAGTCTTGCGGCTCACGTCTGGTTCAACATCGGTCTATGTCCCGATCGACAAGTCATATCCGGTGAACTATGAATGCGATGTCCCAGCTCAAGGTACCATTCACAATGCAGAAGTCTGTGAGGGTACCACTTGATCAACGAACGTGATAAGTGTCTTGGTAGACTTGATAGTATGGCTTCGATCGATCAAGTAACATGATATGCAGAATGTACTATCGGCAAACATACATTTCACTCTCATCCCCTTGTGTCTAAAAGCCACACATAAACGCAGTATGGTACAGCCAAGCTCAAAATACATACATACAGACGTAGACGCACGAAAAAGGACACAGTTACCACATGAAAGGAGCCGCTTGTGCAAAGAGTACAGAGCGAATTGAGGTGGCAGCTCCAGTAGATTGCAAAAATGGCGGTTCGGGCAAGTACAAAGCGTGATTGGATCAACCTGTGCCTGGAGGGTTCACGGGTCGATAAATCTCGAAGCGGGTGAGTGATAGTGTGGCACGGAAGATGAGTGACATACAGAGCGGCATCTGTCAAGAGCTGTGCTGCCATGTACGCGACATCCTGCACCTCCGAGGTCGGAGAAAAGCACCCAAGGCATTGACTGCTAAAAAGGAATCGTGGCTGGCGGTGCTTGTCCATACCATCTGCATAGATAATGACGGCGCCGGTGACCGCTCTGGAAAAGGAATGGCACGACACCATGCTGATATGATCTTGAGGCATTAAACGATTCACTTTTAGAACGAGAGCAGAAATGCTTCGGAGAGACAATGCTTGACTTGGCAGGTCCCATCTGACATGGCAGAGGCATACTGCCGCACTAGCAGGTTCCTCATTTGGAGGTAGGACAGTAACGGTGTCGCTTGCCTCTCCCCAGAGTCCTAATCTTGAGGGAATGGTGTTTTTAATCATCTTTCTCCCCACCTTGATCAAGAAAGGGGGTAGGTCATCATGTGTGGGGCTGGGACCATTGCGATGGCGGATGCGAAACCACACAAAGTCACGTTGGGTGTGTTTTAGGGACCTCTCCTTGAAGTGCTCCATCTCGTAGACCATGTAGGCTTCAGGACTCCTGTTGAGCTGGGCGAGCTGGCGACACCAGTCTTCAGGGGTTAGAGAAAGGCCGTAACTGGAGAGGAGAGCTTCCATGAGAAGACAAGAGCCGACGAAATAGCAGAGCGACTTCCACGTAGAGATGTCAGACAGGAATGAGATGGAATCGTGACTCCTGTTCCCATCTAATTACCTAATATTCAAAGTACTACAGCGAGCAGGAGGATCCATGAACTCCCTGACGTCTTGCTGAGATCGACATCTTCAAAAGGTAATGCTTGGATCGACTAAGTTAATCCGATAAATCATCTAGAAGAGTCACGAACGTCTCACCTTCAGTCCAGGCTGCTACGACCTCCTGGTGGGGTACGTATTGTCCTGTTCGATATTCACGGTGGTTGCCAAAAAAATAATTAGTGGCTGTGCTCCATGCTCTTGCATTTACGCCAACAATGCCTTCAGTGCCCAACATGCTTTCGTGACTTTATTGAGATTAGGCTGCAAAACAACATCAAGGACATTTGATCCTCAGTATCGTCTTGCTCTGCCTCATGATCCGGGTTCAGGTCGGCGGTGGTCAATCCACGATTGTCAACACACAGGCCATCCAGAATCTCATAGGTGCTTTGTGAGTAATTTTGTCCTATCCTTGGCACAACCAAACCCACTGACTAGCTCAGACGCATGCGGTGTAATTGTACAACCCAAATTTTATTCCACTTCTGAGTCTGTGGGTCCTACTACGGAATCGACTCAACCCCACCACCCGCTCTTCACCACAATTCTCCCATACCATCTCCTTTTCCTCACGAGCGCAGGCACTGTCGCGGAACCCTGCCCATGCATACGGAGCCCCCCTCCTCTCCTCTGCCTTTTTGGTTAGTAGCCCAGGCCTCTCCCTCATTCTCACGCGTACATCCACGTTTACGCTCCCATCGTGTTCCCATCTTTCCGGCGCTTCGTCAATCGTTGACGACAAACTCGACTGTCTCGTTGCACGTCCCCCAAGCGCAAGTTGAGCTATCGGCGATCAAGTACTGCATATGACAGATCAAGACAAGTGAAAGGCTCGTCCTCGTCGACAGAAATACCAAATGGGTTTGCTGAGGGGCCCAAAACAACATGATTGGCAGTAGGGACAGGTGTAACGCGGTACAAGGTGTGTCTACGACATGGGACGGTGACAGACGCGCTAACGATGAGGATAGTCCTGGTCAGTGGCCTCAACTATCGTGCCTGCTTCGAACTCAGCGCTCCCCGCAGATGGACTCTTACTCGACTGCACACTGGCTTTAATGTTCATCCATTTTGTTCGAATTATCTCTTTGAAATCTACGTAGATCCTCCCGTACACCTGTCTCGCTTGGTCGGTTATATCCGTTGCAAACTAGGTTTGTCTCTTAGTTCCTAATCCACAGAACTATTGATCAAGAGCCAACACCCGCGCAGTCGGGCGCGATGAGCGACGTCTTCTCGTGAGCCATGAGAAGCAATCAAGCTGCGTATGAAGATGATAATCACACTTTGGATTCAGCCAGTCACGGAGTGTTGTCACTCCGTTATTGAATGCACCGAGCGAAATTCTTTTGTGAGCTGTGATTGGCGTCAAGACGACATGATACTAATTGTACATCTAGGGATTGCAAACGGCTCTATGGGAAATCACGATCTGGGATTCATGAAGTTATCTGACACGCGCGTACACATTTATAGCCCTGTGGTGTCAAGAGAATGAGGTACGTGTATTGAACGATAGTTAGCACCCGTACTAATGACATGGGCCGTGCTGTCGTAGGTCAAATATCGTTCTCCCCCGTTATGTCAGATACGGGTAGCTCATCCAATTTGGTTGTTTTATTGCCCATCGTTTGTGTGCCGTCTTGTCTGTGCCTCACGCAGTACACATTTTGGAAAAAGACTCCACTCAGGAGGTGCTCGACTCGAAGGACAAGAACTGTGTGAGCACCAGTGTATATAAACGCTCTAGCGCTATCATTGAACAACATGCAGCCTTAAGGCTCTACGTACGCCTATTCGGTGTCACTACACATCCCCGGGCAGAGAAATCTCGAAGCGGATGAGCGATAACATTTCATGAAAAATGAGGACATACCAAACAGCCTGGGAAGGTCATTGCGGGTACGCTTGAAGTGGGTGAGTGATTAGCGTGTCGTGGAAGATCTGAGTGACATACCTTAAAGGATTCCCTAGAGAGAGATCTATTAAGAGTTGTGCTACCACATATGCAACGTCCTGTGCCTTCTTCGTCGGTGTCGGAAAGCAGCCGAGAAACCGAGACCTGCCAAAAAGAAAAGGCGGCTGGTGGTGATTGGCCACGCCATTTGCATAAATATTGATAGCCTCCGTGGAAAAGGCGTGACAAGATGTGGTGACGAGATGATATCGAGGCATCCAATGATTCACTCGCAGAATAAGACCAGAAACGTATGCGAGAGACAGGTGGGTCTGGCGGGTCCCATCTGACATTTCGAAGCGATACTGCCGCATTAGCGGGCCGTATTATGGGATGTAATACGGTGATGGCATCGCTTGTGTCGCCCCAGAGTCCGAGTCTTGAGGGAATGGTGTTGTCCGTGGTTGTTCTCTGCACTTGGATCAAGTAAGGGGGCAAGGTCGTGTCGCACGCTTGTGATGGATTTCTCTTTGAAGTGCTCCATCCCGTAGACGGCATAGGCATTGAGGCCCCTACCGAGCTGCGCGAGCTCGTTACACCACTCTTGAGGGGTCAGAGAAAGGTTGTGGTCGGAGAGGAGAGCTTCCATGGGAGAAAGTGAGAAAGACTTCTCCAACAAGAGTTGAGGAAAGGGCTGGATAGAGAAAACGACCTCCATGTTGAACTTGAGATGTTTACGAGTTAGATGGTGTGCGTGCCGTACCCGGGATGGCTTATCTAATATTCAGCGTTGGGGAGCAGACGCGATCGGGTTCAATGAGCGATCTAAAAGAGTTCGGGTCACCCTTGAGTCCCTGACTTGGGCGATTGTGGGATCCGAACCCGGATACGAAGGTCGTGTTCGACATTTTCAGTAGTCGCTCTGAGCCCATCAAAGAACTGTCGTACTAACAGTGAAGTCTTGACGAGCCAGTTAGATCATTTTACATCTCATGTCGAGTTCCGAGGAGTAGATATACCATATTCTAGTATCACTTCATCGTTAGCTCCACGTGCATTTCAATCTCTCAATGCGATCATTTTACCGATCGTTTGATTCTGAGGATTCAAAACCATTGGAAAGACACTAGTCAGCTCAGCCTCGAGTTTTAGGTTGGAAACGGTTACCTTGACACCATCGCACCGACTTAGGCAGCTCTCATTGCCCTCATTGCCGTTCATATACCTCTGCGATCTCGGTGGTGAGCTCCCTGTCCCGCAGGCGAAAAGATCCCAATTTGACAGGCAACGACATTGAAAGCAGAGACCGCCGTCCGTATGTTTGACATCAGAAACTCTCCCAGAAAGCTGTCAGCGTGACTGCTTTGCTATTCCCGTTTCTCGTGGCGACGGAGTAAATCTAAATGACGATACCCAAAGCCCCAGTATCGCGTTCAAGACCAGATGAGAGACGGTATTGAACATATATTGGGTACTTACCTCGGTCTAACCCAACCACCCACGCAACAAACTAGATCTTGCGCTCTAGGTCGCCGTCACCATTGCATGAACCCCAAATCAGGGCAATATGGCCACATGCGTCGTTGGAATATCGCTCTGATCGACTATGGCATACCGTTTCTATTTCGAACGTACCCAGTGCGTCCCTCCCCACTTCACCCCTGTGGCATAGCATGTATAATGTCCGATAGACTTTTTAAGGTAGACGACGCAAGTTCTGCGCTTGGAGGAAGGTAGTAGGGGACAGAACCTAAGGATGCTGCTTGTTGACACCGAGAGTGGGATTGGTAGGGATGGTCATGGAGTAACTGCCGAGCAGCGAGTGAGAGGAGCATTACCCAGTAAAACGCAATGAAAAGTACCCACCAACTATGCGTTGGGTATCTCCTTCTTGTGCGCATTTGACGAGTTTAATTCACTGTGACCCTTTGGAACATGCCAAGTACTGCGATGCAACAGTAAACTTGACAGTTAATTTGATCCTTCGATTAAACCTAGGGACCGTGCGCACCATCCCGCCACGCTCTATGGTCCCTGAGTCAATCACTCTCCCATTAGTGACGATTCCAGTGAGGCATCGAAAGATGGCTCGGTCTTGGGTGCGATGGTCTAGATACCCGCAAGAGTGACCCAAACAATCACGGAACTGTCACAGCTCCTACCATGTCACGCATCACATTGCGTCACTGGTGTTTTTGAGATGCCTCTACAGTGGGGCCTGGGCCCCACAGGTGGCGGATATTACTGTCACAACTCCGGACCTGCGTATCCCGTTTCAACCCGGGAGACAAGACGGCCACCTCCTCTATGGACACCACCCCGCGCGAAGCCATGCTGGATACTCCACAAGTAACTGTCCGTCCGTTGGCAATGAACAGGCGCGTCGACCAAGCTCATTCGCGGTGGCGCGCGGTATCTCTAGAAGGTGGCAATATGGTTGGAGTATGGGCTTATGAGAGAGGCGTTGCATTAACGATGGATATTCTTGCAGATTGTACCATACCGGTCGCACATGCTTCCCATGATGGCCTTCCCTACAAGTACGTCTCATACCCTCTTTTTCATACTATCCTTATCGTTTCTCAGGTATTGGCAGGTACATTCGGGTAAAGAGAACGTAGAGAGCTCGTATCCCATGTCAAAAAGCAAAGCACTCGAACTATTTCCAACGCTCAAAAGCGATGGTCTCGTCGGGGCCATCGTCTACTATGACAACTCGTTCTCGTCCGGTCTCCATACCTAATTCGTGATCTCGATCCAAGCAAACACAACGATGCGTATATGAATGTTGCGCTGGTAATGACTACCGTCGAGCTTGGTGCAACCGTCGCAAACTATTATACCGTCACTCAACTCTGCAAGGATGAACACGGCAAGTTGATGGGTGTTCGTCTCAAGAATGAGCTTACCAGAGACGAATCCAACGCCTGTGCCAAGGTATGTCGTCATACGCTTGACCTTGCGATGTCTCATATCTAGATAGGACATGATATCATCTTTCCATACACTGATGCGCTCCTCTCGCTCGACAATCTCTCGCACAAGCCCGTGCACCTGCGTGCATGGGTCTACTCGATTTGTAATCTTTTCCTCCCCTGGCAAGGTGGCGCTGTTGCTGGGATGACTGACACGCCTGCACGCATGAACGTACAAGGTGAAGCTGTCGTGCCTGAGGAAGACAACATGCGTTGGGTGATTGACGAAATGCGGGGTTATCTCAGCGAGGACATAGAGGACCGTCGCGGGGACGTCCTCAGTGCATGAGGCAGTTTTGAGACCACTTATTTTTTGCTGGAAGCGATGGTGGGACGGAAGAGCAGGTATGGAACCATGTGGTGTAGGTATTGCTGCCTAGATTGATCACGATTTCAGAGGGAAAGTGGACAGCGTATCATGTGATGACGGGAGAAACTGTCGACTAAGCCATGGAGACGTTTGGTCTGTTGGATGAAGTCAGGAATGGGTGTAGAGCGGCAGAGCTGAGGCTCTTGGGTAGTGACGAGTGGTGAACATGTTTATTGAGCTGATACAACGCGTAGGTGTTTTCTCAGCCTTGCGTCCTGCACTGATCTCTTGCTAGTTTAGTTTGGACACGGAATTCCTGGAGAACCGTGCTTGGACTGTTTGTGCGCTCGCCGAACCCACGGGTGATCAATGACCCGTGCATAGCATTCATCAGTCGAAGTACTCTAGTGACTATGCCACATGGGTACGTGTGCATGGCAGTAGATGCCCTCATGCGACGCACCCGCCTTGCATTCGTAGATGTGCACACTGCACTTGCTGTGTTCCCATGTATGATCAAGATCATGAACAGAGAGCTTGGGTGGAGTTGCGCCCACCAGCGGGAGGAATATGCACATGGGGTCGAGCTTCTAGGAAGCATGGGCGTGAGTGGTGCTGCCCAGCCTGGGCCCAACTCCTGATGTGGTGCATGTGGTTTGAGTTCAAACAGGCCATAGTCTACCACAGGTGATTTGACAACATAATCTTTGGAAATAACTTGGCCCATGGAAAAGGATCAAAACAGACTATAACAAATGTATTATAGCCATTGAAGGAGAAGACACATCATTGATAACCCAGCTCATATTTTCTCTTCCTACATTGATTTGGCTAGACCATTTTTACATGTACATATACAAAAGAGGAAAGTCTAGGGTCAATCTGATGAAGGTTAGACATGCTTGCTACAAAACAGAATGTGTATTCTGTTATTGTAGACTTGAATCCAATAATGAGTGTACCAGCAATGCAAAGACATAAGAAGGTTTAATATATCTACATGAAAACTCTACTATCCTACAAGATGTTCTGGCTCTTCAATGACCTTATTTCTTGACTACAAGATATTCAACAATTAATCAAAAGCAAGACATTTATTACTGACAGATTAGATGTTCAGAAATAAGATTCACAATGATCTGAGACATTTCCTTTGTCCCCACTTGTGGTGTATATTGAGGGTAGAACTTTGTGAGTACTTGAGCAACTCTAGCAGATGTTCCAGATGACATATACTGTTTAGCTGCAGTTTTAATAGGATTCTGAACCTTCTGCTGATGTAGAAAAAAGGAGTGTTCCACAATCAAAGCAAAATCTAGAAACATCAATTATTATATGAGGTGATATTATTAAAGTCTAACCAATGCCACTCCTCAAAGCTTTCTTCCATACACTGAATGGCAGTGAGATCTATACAATGTCAAATAGTTACTATAGTATAAAAAAACAAACATACACCTGAGCTTGAGCTAGATGGTATGTTTGTCTTTTCCAAAGCCTAATCAATGTGTGAAGTTAGATACTAAAAAAATAGTACATGGTAAATAAATTACCTTTGATGAAGATGTCACCTATGCAATTCAATTCAATTCATTCAACACACAAAACAAATGAATGACATACAGCCTATAATATATTAAAAGACATAGGTGAGATACAATGATATAATTAAAGATGAAAACTCTTTCATACCTTCTAAGATATAGTGGTAATTATTTAAAGAACATTACCAAGAATACATAAAGACCTACATCCTATTTTACAATATTAGTAATTAGATGTATATGTGATAATAGAGACACACCAGCTATATAAAAGAGGTAAAAATATTGTGCATCAAAGTCTGCAAAAGCATATAATCAGAGAAATACATACCAACTGAATATAAGATAAGATAATAATACAAAACAAGCATTAATATTATTCTCAATCCCCCAATGACAATGAGATCACTTACTCTCTATAAATGAGAGAGGAACAGGGTGGAACAGACAGGCAGAGATCAGTACCATTCTCAATTCCCCAATGACAATCAAACCACTTACATCCTATGAATGAGAGAGCAACAGGATGGAACAGACAGGTAAGGATCAGCACAATTCTCAATTCCCCAATAACAATCAAACCACTTACTAGCTATGAATGAGAGAGCAACATGGTGGGACAGGCAGGCAGAGATCAGCACTATTCTCAATTTCCTAATGACAATCAGACCACTTACTTCCTATGAATGAAAAAGCCACAGGGTGGGACAGACAGGTAGAGATCAGCATCATTCTCAATTCCCCAATGACAATCAGACCACTTACACTCTATCAATTAGAGAGCAACAGAATGTAACAGACAGGCAGAGATCAGCACCATTCTCAATTCCCTAATGACAATCAAACCACTTACATCCTATCAATTAGAGAGCAACAGGTGGAGCAGACAGGCAGAGATTGGCACCATTCTCAATTCCTCAATAACAATCAAACCACTTACTCCCTATAAATGAGAGACCAACAAGGTGAAACAGACAGGTAGAGATCAGCACCACTATCAATTCCCTAATGACAATCAGAGCACTTACTCCCTATGAATGAGAGAGCAACAGGGTGGAACAGGCAGGTGGAAATCAGTACAATTATCAATTCCTTAATGACAATCAGAGCACTTACTAGCTATGAATGAGAGAGCAACATGGTGGAACAGACAGGCAGAGATCAGCACCATTTTCAATTCCCAATCACAATTGGACCACTTACCTCCTATGAATGAGAGAGCAATAGTAGAACAGATAGGCAAACATTAGCATCATTTTCAATTCCCTAATCACAATCAGATCACTTACTCCCTATGAATGAGAGAGCAACAGGGTGAAACAGACAGGCAGGGATCAGTACCTTTAAATTCCCTAATCATCATCAGATCACTTACATACTATGAATGAGAGAGTAATAAGGTGGAACAGACAGGTAGGGATCAGCACTATTCTCAATTCCCCAATGACAGTCAAACCACTTACTTGCTATGAATGAGAGAGCAACAGAATGGAACAGGTAGATAAAAATCAGCATCATTCTCAATTCTCTAATGACAATCAGACCACTTACAAACTATAAATGAGAGAGGAACAGGGTGGGACAGACAGACAGGGATCAGCACAATTCTCAATTCCCCAATAACAATCAAACCACTTACTAGCTATGAATGAGAGCCACAGGGACAGGCAGGGTTCAGTACTATTCTCAATTCCTCAATGACATTCAGACCACTTACATACTATGAATGAGAGAGCAACAGAGTGGAACAGACAGGCAGAGATCAGCACCATTTTCAATTCCCAATTGCAATTGGACCACTTACTTCCTATAAATGAGAGAGCAACAGTAGAACAGATAGGCAAACATTAGCATCATTCTCAATTCCCTAATCACAATCAGATCACTTACCCCCTATGAATGAGAGAGCAACAAGGTGAAACAGACAGGCAGGGATCAGTGCCTCTCAATTCCCTAATGACAATCAAACCACTTACTTGCTATGAATGAGAGAGTAATGGGGTGGAACAGACAGGCAAGGATCAGCATCATTCTCAATTTCCTAATGACAATCAGACCACTTACAGACTATGAATGAGAGAGCAACAGGGTGAGACAGACAGACAGAGATTAGCACCATTCCAAATTTCTCAGTGATAATGACACTACTTACATACTATGAATAAGAGAGCAATAAAGTGAATCAGACAGGCAGAGATCAGCACCATTCTCAATTCCCCAATGATAATGAGATCACTTACATACTATGAATGAGAATATAACAGAGTGGAACAGCAAGTAGAGATCAGCACCATTTTCAATTCCTCAATGACAACAGACCACTTACAAACTATGAATGAGAGAAAAACATGGTGGAATAGATAGACAGGGATCAGCACCATTCTTAGTTCCCCAATGACAATCAGACCACTTACAGACTATGAATGAGAGGGTAGAACAAACAGGCAGAAATTAACATTGTCTGAAATTTTTTAATAATAACCATCAACCAACCTGTGACAATTGCAATTAGATTGAAAGTACAATGTGATATACTATTGCATATGAAGTGATCAAAAAACTACTGACCTACTGACCCTAGTGTGTGGAAACCATGATACTGCTGCAAAAAACAGATCATCTCTCTCTTTGCTACTGAATATTGAAGTGGTCTTCTGTTTATTGGCAATCAATGGCAGTAGTGCTCTGTAAAAAAAAATCAAATTTTGATCAATACATAGTATTCACCATACTATCTATATGGTTACCTTCACTCACTTTTCCACAAAATACCTTATACAAAGTAGCATATTAGAATGCTGAGTAGTCACTAGTAGCTTTTGCATGCTTTCCTCATTCAAGGCCTCTGTGGTTCTTTCTAACAGAACCTGGCAACCATTTTCAGATTGATGCATGTCTATATAAAAGTGAGTAAATCCAGTCACAACAAACAACTTATCATACTTACTTTCCAATTCCACATGCTCCCTTGGAGGATACTTTCTTGTTCCCAACCTTTTCCATGCAGTGCTATCCCTCACCATCTCCTTTGCATACTCCTTAACTCTCATGAATTGTTCATCCATAGGTAATTTTCTCTCATCCACTTTCAGTTTCCCAAATCCTGCAGCCCATAGTGCATCACATTTTGTGAATACAACAACAACAGGGACTGTAATTCAACAGTGATTGGGTTATGAATAAATGGTGATGCAGCTTTACCATTTCTTGTGTCACATTCATCGAAAAACTTTTCCTCCGCACTCAAAATAGCACGGTGGTACTGGTCCATTGGGATGCAATACCTATTCAGCAAGAAGTTATCTTCCACTTACTTTTAGAACGATTAAATCACTTTACCATATAGCATGAATCCGTTTCTTGAGAAAAGTGGTTTTTGCGCGCTCAGTGATGAAGGCCTTCATCTGCTCGAATTCCTTGATGCTGCCAGCCTCGAATCCCTGCGAGTCATGAAAAACAAAGCCTAGGTTACTTTGGAATACCATCTCGTTCTCAATGTTGTGAAGTCCGCGCTTAAGACATTAGCCGAAATAAGATCAACGGTGACAGCTTACGCACCTCTCTTGATTCCTGGATCTGTTTACGATCGACCTGATCGCAAGTTATCAGTGCTTCGTGAGATCAAAACCATACAGAATCAAACCTTGGCCCCCTTGCCATCATAGATCTCTGGGTCGTCCGTAGAGTCGCAGATTTTCTTGAGAATGGTTGTTTTACCAGCGTTCGCCCGGCCAATGATGAGGATTCTAAATCGCCCAAATTTCTCTCTAAGATCTTCGTTCTGCATGGCGTGAGCTAGAGCTAGTAGGTGAACTCTTTGATGGTTGTTCACTTGCGTTGGCGGCGATGTAGGAACGAAACCCGATAGTCGAGATGAAACTCCGACAGTACACGCCCACTCCGCTTACTCCACTCAAACGGTAGTTTCCGAAAATCTAGTTCTATCCATTCATCGCGAACACAAACTCTACTTCTCCACATGTCTAATAACAACGCTAGTACACATCTACTGCGAGCTTGGCGTCTACCTGCGCGTACGATTCGGCTGCCCGTCCTGCATATCAACTGTGACCTGTCAGTGTGTTAGATGAGCCGAACTGAATTGATGGGAAGCAGAAGTGGGACACATACACCGCGGGGTGTGTCATATGTCCATCGAGAAGATCGGTCGTAGACCCAGGTGCTGTGTGTATGTTTGGCATCAGATGCTCTCCCAGAAAGCAGTCTACGTAACTGTTTTGCTATTCCCGTTTCCCGTTGTGATGGAACAAATCCATATGACGATACCCAAAGTCCCAGAATCGCATACAAGACCGGATGAGAAACGGGCGTGCATTGTATAAATTTACTGGTACTCACCTGGGCCTGGCCCAACCACCCGCGCGACTAACTAGATCTTGTTCTTACATCACTGGTTTGTGCTTAGCATGATATGACATGATACATTTTCCAATTTGATGTCATTTTGAGATATCAATATAAGTAATTTTATTCCTAGCTAATGTGGTCGTAAACTTCGGTGAATTTCTATGAGAGTGGCATATTCAAAGTAATATTATATCAAAATCACAAAGTGTTATAAAGTCTCTGCCAGAAATACTATTCTGCTCGATCTCGAACATATCATGTATGGGCTTATATGAATTGCACAATGAACAGAGTAAATGCAATAGTTTACATATTTCACACATAAGCCTATTAACACCAACGCAGGCCGGAAATTTGAGTTCCGAGCACATCAGCAAACCCTGGATTTCACCATAGTTCTCATAGTGTCCATAGAGTTCATAGCCTGCACAGCATTTCCATAGAGAATTCATAGATATCATAGGTGTCATAGTATCTATAGTGTTCATAGTACCATAGTACCATAGTGACATAGTATCATAGTGTTCATAGATATCCATAGCACTCATAGAACCCACAGACTACAGTAAGGAATCATCTGCTCAACTGGGAGGCTGCCAGTAGTAGTCCTTGATCTC
>JBBPMY010000406.1:0-17096 GCA_038090615.1 Phylloporus gajari
CTTATCTTTAACGTCATCATGATTTCTCATTTATTACTCATCCTTATCATGATGACTGATACGTTATTACTCATGCTGACTGATACTGACACTGCTCATGTTTTGCTATTGGCTAGTACTTTTAGTATGATAAGCATTCTTAATGCTATTGGCTCAGATAAGAGCCTTTACCGCCATTGGCTACTATTGTTCTATCTATTTAGAACTACTATACACACGTACAAACAATCCTGTACTGTATATAAGGAGGAGCTCCCTACACGTATGCTCCTCTAACAGAATCTCCATCCTCTGTTCTCTAGTACTGCCAGTGTATCACACTAAGCACTACTATCCCAACATTTGGCTACCGCCTACGCTGCGCCTACCCTAGTGAGTAACTCCCACTAGAGCCCATCCTGCGACCTTGGAAGTCTTGGACTTCTAAAGTAGGTTGAGAGAAAAAAAAAGGCCGCAGCACTAAAAGAAATAAATGCTCAGGTAGTATATGCCAGTGTATTCAGTTGAGTAATACAGGGTGAAAAGTGAGCGGCATTGCAACATGGTTTGGTGACTCACAACTGGTCTAGAGTGAGGATGCTGTAACTGAGAACGATGTTCTCGGGGTAGATACAGCAAGCCAATGAGAGCGCCATTTCAAGCACTGCCAATTCGTAGGAAGTGATGACCGTTGTACATACACAAGCAAAGACTGTAGATATGATAGTGTCACACGAATGCACTGACCAGATTATTGCTGATGTAGTCGTAGCACCTCAAGCACACAGACAACCTGGGAGCAAATGTTGTATTGCTGTACAATTGGTATAAACTAGCTAACAGCATAAAAAAAATCCTTGTCAAAGTATTTGTTCAAAAAAAAGGACTCAGAATACTCAACACAATTGCTAGATGTAAGACGGTTGTCTGCTTCAGGACCGAAACGAGGGACAACATGGGCATAAGATCTCAACTGACCCAGTGGGAAAACGTCTCCCATCGCAGAGGAATGGCCACATGCATGTTGGATGGCTTGCTTGAGTACATATAAGCCTATAGTGTGCTCAACTGGATTGTTGCCCTGAGGGCTGACATCAAAGCGTTGTGCGTATACCAAGAACCGGTCTGAGAATCCACCATCTCTTTGTCCCCTAAAAGGAACCAGAGACATAATGAGGCGGACATTAACAACGGTATGTCCTGACATTGGAGATCAGCACTATAAGTTGATAAAAGGATGACATACCCCTTAAACCACTGGACATCCATGTATATTCTTGATCAGTATTCATAATTGCAAAATCATACTACCCGCGATCCCACGAACAACCGGGAGGGTGTGCGTGAATGGTGAAGGTCGGTGCAGTAACAGATTTGTCGTGGTAAGACCTCTGTTGCAAATGAACTTTGTACCATATGTGAAGTTCTCTGAATGGCAGATAAACATCCGCTGCACACCTCCTCTGACCAAACTGATGGAAATTTCATCGGAAGTCACCTTCACAATTCAAATAGTCGCCCAGCACCCCACACAGATCAGGAAGATTGAACATCCAAGCGATGTCGTCAATAGGGACACAGTGTAATGAGGCATCGTAGTTTAGATGAAACGCCGTATGTCCAACGCTGAATGTGCAGAGTGGTATTGGTGCAGATATGGCAGGAAGTCTAGCGGCGATGGTGAAAAAGTCTGCCAACTTGCATTGAGACGTCCATATGTCATCTAAGACATTTCCAGTGTCGCTGTACCCATGGTCATCATTGTCCAAGCCATCGTCACTTGCGTTGTCCGAACTGTCGGGGTGAAAGGATGTCGTAGACAGAGCTATTGCAGTGTTGAAGAGACGGCACTTCTCATCACGATTGAGATGACGACAAATTTGACTGTCATAGTTCTGGTTGTTAGTCATCGAGGCGGGGTCCTTGACAACCTTGATATGCGCGTGTTCAGTAGTATCAGCAGACCACTGTAACAGAGACCTGACCCTTTCAAAACTAGGAGCTGCACTTTGAAACAGCTCGAGTTTTGGAATATTCCAATGTTCAAGGACTGCACCAGACGAGGGGCCCCTGCGAAGACCGCCTTCAGTGATGGCGTGTTTGTGATCATGAAACACTTGTAACGCTGCTCGGATCAGGTCGCATGAAGTGGATGGGAGGGCTGGGGCTTGAACCATGTAATGGAATTCCATAAGGGCACGTATTGCAATAACAATGTCAGGGTCTGCAGCGCCCACAATGACAACGACTATGTATTGTTGAACATCCCTCTTGGTTTGACCACAAACTTGCTTTAGTTTTGTGACACCAGTAGGGAACTGCCAAAGGCCAGTGATGCGGGGGATAATTGAGAACCGAAAGTTGATCTCAGCGGCTCTGAGTGCTTGAATGCACCACTGAATGTCATGATCCCAGAACTCTCCAAGATGGTAATGCAGAATTTCAGTGGTCAAAAATTGACAAGGCTGTGCGCAAAGCCAATCCCTCCAGAATGGGTGCGATACACCGCTCAGCCAAAACTCTTTGCAAGCTTTAAAGTAGTCCTCGACTTTTTCGGGATTACATCGAATAGAATTCAGCTGGCCGAGAGTAATAGCTGCAGTGCAGGGTGGATGACAGAAAGGATCGCCAAAGTTTTTGAAACTGGCCATTGTGAGATGAGATGTGAGGCCATGTACACAGGCTACTAGAGCTGCTTCTGGACTGTCCAAAATATATGAGACCAATGGAGTAAAGCAGTAGCGCAAGTTGCCAAGTGGATCTGACATCATTTGGCCAACTTTGGCAGCTGTTTTGAGGGGATCAAGGATAATGTCGAGGCATTGGTGGAAGAGGCGCGCATCGAGGACACTGCAGATTCTCCGTCTGGGATGGGTGAAATGTGCAATTGGTAACAAAGCCAACAAGAGGAATGTGTGCGAAGATCCTTTGTTCCTGATGGCCATCTTGATGTTCGTGAGGCTGATTAACAGTGGGTGTGCAACTCTACCACTGCTGATGTTCGTGATGTGCATTTTGTCTGACGAAAGAATGACACCACAAAGAGTGCCATTTTTAGGTATCAGTGACTATGAATAGTACAATGAGCCAGCGTCAGGGTAAATACATGACTACTTGCCTGCATTTCCCAAGTGCTCTTACTGCTCATCCATTCAGTATAGACCCTCACAAGGCACTCAGCAGTTGTATATAATTTGAATGGCGTGAAATCCATTTTATCTGCAAAGAATGGGTTGTTGAACAAGGACTCAATGCACTCAAGAGAATCCCGGAAGTACAGGTGCACGGGTTGTTTTGTTGGATGCGTCGTGGGTACGACTTGAAATTTCCAGCACGGACCTGACAGTAGAAGCTCTGCCTGTGAACGCAGGTCTTTCACTGTCCTAAAAGAAAGTGGCATGTCTCGCACCTGAGAAAATACGTGAGTGCGTGTTTGGGCGAAAATGATCAACTTACCATCTTTAACGACAAGTATTCATCTATGCACCCCATGCTGAGTCTTGACATCAACAGGAAGTTGGCCATTTGCCAGTCGTCGAGCGAGGCGAAGGGGTAGTAGAGATTACTGAGTCGGTGGTGAGAGTATGGGTCCATTTTGAATCGAGCAAGAAAGGTCTCCCCGCCATCGAAGGTTGAGTCATACTCGCACGGAAATGGGATCACAACTCTTCCTAGGGAATATTCCACTTCAGGTGGGTCAGGTGGGACATAATCATAACCATCATCGAACTCCAGTTGCATCAGAAAGTCTTGATCAGCGGGATCTGGTGCCAGATCATGGTTGGTGTTGTTATCGGGCTCTAGATTTGCATACTCAAATGGTGGGGACATGGGAGGGGGTTGGAGAATTTCGGCATTGGGATCTTGCTCATTAGGAAGAGCGAGCGACACAACCTCTGTCTGCCAGCCATTCCCAATATTACAGGCAGCTTGTGGCTGGGCCCAATGAAGAGTGACCCCCTTTTGCAGTCAAGAAGAGCTTAAGACAATTTTCACACCTGAACATCAGGGAGTGGTATGGGGAGAGAACGAACACTCACGACAAGGACCGCTGGCAACAAAGTGTCACTAGTCACTCCATGTTACAGTTGTCACAACATAGTCACATGGCGCTTCATATAGATCCTGTTTTCTTTGACAAGCTCGGACTTCTGGTGAGTCTCTCTGATTCCCATCTTCATTTCTTGCACCCATGTTTCTTGATCAGTCTCTCAGGCATTGTAAAAATCGGCACAATATCCTTCGGCGCAGAGTCCTATCAATCACGTGCGTGCTCTTTGTGCACACCCACCTGCATAGGCGAGATGCAACGACAACGGTGCGTTAACTGCGATAACATGACCGGCACGCAAGTTCAGAGGGATTTGAGGTGGAACAGACAAAAGGTTTTCTGGGTTTGCCAACACGGTCCTCGGTCAATACAAGGCATGTTCTTTCGCCATTTTTCTGGACGATTAGTGTTCTTATAGCCTACTCAACGTGTAGGTTTTCCTCTCCAAGCTGCATTCCATGCTTTGGAGGATCGTATTTGTGTAATCAACGTCGAAGAACAGAAGCGAAACTGCCTTTGCGATGCTGAGGCCGAAGCTGGCATTGATGTCTGCTCAATAGGTGATCCTTACACTCCCTACTCATCCTCACAACTCCCTCTGAATGATTGTGCAGATCCGTACAACTAGGCAACTTCTCAAGCACACGTCCCCCTCGTATCCAATACATCACCATTCCAGCATGGCTCTCCCCCTTCCTTAAGTGGCTCGACCGAATGAAGTGTGATGACGTCTGTCAGGCATGAAGAGAGAAGCTTGCCTTGAACATCATCATTTGGTTTATCTGCGCTTATGCGATTTCTGTCATCACAATTCTCAGGCTTGTCATCTGCTCAACAGAGTACGTCTTCAGTACATCGGAACTCGCATCACATCCGTACGTTGATAATCCCAGCAATGTCTATACTTCAATTTGCAGCAAAGTCTTCAATCTCACTGAAGTAGCGGACATGCATCAGAGAACTATCACTATTATCCCTATGATGGTGGTCTTGAACTGCGGTGGTATGGATGGTACTGCCATATTTCTTGTTCAGGTATGCTATTTGACTAGCAAGTGTACTTTTTTTCACTCTTTCGATAGGTCAGCATGCTTTGCAATGGTGTCTCTGGTTCGGTCAGTCCACAGGTTCAGGTCACTGCGGTAAACACAACAGATCCCAATGTCTGATACCATGACTCCCGGGCGATTACCAACGACTTGCATCCCAACTGGTACTTCGAGAGCATGACCATCATGCGTTGGAAGAACCGTGTTGGATACATCAGCTACACTCCCCAAGAAATATCCAGCACTACGAATTCAGGGCATTCTCTCGGCATCATCGACGGCCTTATCTACAATTTGACAGATTATAGCAACTATGGTCCTACAGTTCAGGTACCCAGTGGCGAACAGGCACCTAGCAGGGTGGATGCTCAGTTCATGGATAGCTCCCTCATCAACTTGTTCAAGTACAGTTCTGGCTAGGACCTCACGAAAGCCATTGGAAATCTCAGTATGGATTCTGAGATGCTCGCGGCCTTGCCTCCAAAATCTTTTCCTCGTTGGTGTGGTTGATAACCGCAACTCGCCCCAATGTCTCTTCTCGCAATACATTCTCCTGGCATTGTCGATTTTGATGGTTAGCATCATCACATTCAAGCCCATTGCATCAATCAACTTCAGTTCTCCCCATGCATCTGAGGATCACGACAAGTCTGTGATTTGTCAAGTCCCGTGTTATACAGAAGGAGAAACTTCCCTGCGTTGCACTATCGACTCACTTTCATAGCTGAAGTATGACAACAAGCGCAGATTTATACTCGTTGTTTGCGATAGCAATATTGTTGGTTCAGAAAACAACAGGCCCAATCCCCGTATTATCCTCGACATCCTAGGCGTGGATCCCAACTACAATCCCAAACCATTGAGCTTCGTTTCCTTGAGCAAGGATGCTTGGCAACATAACACAGGCAATATTTACTCTGGACAGTATGAATGCGCCAGTCATTTCATACCATATCTCGTCGTCGTCAAGGTTGGTAAGCCTACAGAGAAATTGCACTCTGGAAACCAAGGAAAACGAGATTCGCAATGGTCATTATGCATTTCTTGAACATGGTACGTACTTTTATTCAAGTCATCTGGTAATTCGAGTGCGAAGGACTAACAGGTCCACTTCAACCCCCACCCATGAACCCGCTTGAATTAGAGATGTACCACCAAATCAAGAATGTCGTCGGAGTCAACCAGCATCCTACGAATACCTATATTACTATTGACGCTGATACCATGGCTGACCCCTTCTCTTTCAATCGACTGATCTCTGGGTATGCCATCGTGTCATCGTCTATATAGTCACGTTGCTTACTAACTTGCTATTTGCAGCATGGTGCATGACAAGAAAGTGCTCGGGATGTGTGGTGAACAACGTTTGCAAACGCCCAACAATCCATTATCACAATGATGAGTACTTCATCTTGCATCACATGGCCAAAGCCTTCAAGTCACTCTTCGGTTCTGGCGCATGTTTGCCCAGCTGTTTCACTCTTTTCCGCCCTTGTAACGCCGACACGCACAAGCCCTTGCTAATCTCGAACCACATGATATCCGATTCCTCTTAAAACCGCTCCATATGAACAACCTTGGTGAAGTTCGTTACTTGACTACCCCTCCCGTTGAAACACCTCCCGATGCACAAGATTCAATCTCTTCAGGATGCCTATACCTACTAACTCCCCCACCTCATAGCCTATGCACTCCACAGGGCCAAGCTCCACCCCTCAGTCACCTTCGCGGCACTTGTACTCCTCCAGCAGCTCAAGGCGTAATTCCTGACTGTGCAGGGATCATCCGGCCACCGCATCTTTATATCCGCGTTCATGCTCGCCTTCAAGGACATCTACAATGATACGTATTTCAATAATGTTGTTGTGGAGGGGGTGTTCCAGCTGTGTGAGATCAACCAGATGGAATGGGAGATGTGCCAATATCTGAAATGGGTGCTCAATGTCAAGCACAATAATTATCTCTTCGAGAGGCAGGGGGGTGTGATCTGACATTGCTGGTCTTGATAGCAAGCCAGAGGTCAATCCAAATGGTAACGAATGGGATGATCTAGACGCCCATGACCTGTTATGCGTCACTGCTCAACCTCCCTCCAGGACCCCACTGTCCAAACTACTTGCCCCCTGCCTCTATCACTCCCTCCAAGGCAGAAGCCAATGAAAAAAACGACTTTTATCAATGGTAAGCACGGCTTCTTTCTCATCGCAACTGTGTGCTCTAAGTCCTCGCACTTGCGCAGAGCCTTTGATATGGTGACTCAGGGAAAGTGCAAGTGTGATGCTCTCGCTCAGATCCTAAAGAATACCAGCAGGACCAAGACTGCACTCGCTCCAAACAATAGGTCCCCCGCCACCTGGTGTTGTTCATTGGATCGTTTGTCGGTTGTCCATCGTGGCTCATTTGCTTCGCAGCGCAACATCACTATCGTTTGGAGTCCATTTACCAGTGCTATTCTGTCTTGTACTCGCCCTTCCCATTGTGACTGTCATTCACTGCTATTCATACCACCCTCGTACGCTCCGGTCCCTGCAATATCTGGCTCTCCAGCTTGCTGTATGTCCATATGTCCGTGTTTCTCCTTCCATGCATGTCCTTAGCCGTTCACCTTCCTCCCCTAGCATCAATTTTCCCCACCGGATCCAGGGAGTGCACTTATTGCCGTCAATTCGCTGTACTAGTACTACTATCTCAAGCATTTGTTGATTCCTAGCGTTGCATAATATGTAACTTGGGTTATAGGTGAGGCAAATAGAGACAAGCAAGTTATAGCCTTTCTTATCATACTTAGAGAAAATTCGGGCTGCAAAATTTCACCCGTCACGATGGACTCCATCAGCACCGTCACCATACCAGAATCTGATTCCATGACTCTGGGTCTTGTTTGCTCCAAGGGTTCCAGCCAATCTAGTTCTGGTCCAAGTAATCCCTCTCAGCCACTTTCCACACAAGCCACCCTCAGTACTGTTCCTGGGACGCCGAACGCTGACACCCCACAATCTTTTCCAATCCCCAACGAATCAACAGCCCAATTGTCTGTGTCACTCTGTCAAATTCACGCCCAGAGTGGTAAAGTGGCAACCATTGGGAGCACACCGCTTTCCAGGACGCATCAGGTGATACGACAGCCTGTTCTTCCTTCCACCATGGCTCGAGCTGGAGCTGGAACTCCATTTTGAAACAGTTATCTGGCATTGACCCCTGACATTCACTCGGTTGGTCACAATGGCCCTCACACGAAAAAGCGGCCTGCTGTGAGTAGTAGGTCACATATTGCAAATACAACTAATCACAATGTATTTCGGATAAACAGAATGATCTCGACTGTTTCAGTGATGATAGCGAAGGTTCTGATGAGTTCGAGCAAAAAGAAGCTCTACTGTATCTCAAAATCGCAAGAGCTTGAGGCAATGTTCGGAGCCTGGAACAGAAGCTTGCACAAGCTAAGTGTGACGAAAGCAAGCTTACTGCAAGGCTATACAAGTTTCAGGCCGAGGAAGCGGAGAAACGACTCGACATGGCTGAAGCAAGGATTGGTATGATTCACAACTCAATTCGCATGATGGGAGGAAGGGTTTGTGATACCGCTCAAAAGCGTCACCGCACCTCAGAGGATAGCATTCAAACTGATGATAGTACATGCGGGAAAAACAATACCAGGTGAATGAAGCTAATTGCTTCCTCTAGGTATGCTACCTGCGGACTCACTGGATGTGTAACATTTTTGTGCTTGTTGCTGCTCGTGTCACTACTTTTGTTGTCCTGTTCTATATGTCTAGTGTTTTGTGCAATCATATTTTTTATGTTGCAATTATGTTGGAGTCGCTGGGACCGCTGTAGTCATTGGAACCATTGTAGTCGCTGGTTGCTGTGCAATTGTGGCCCTGGCGAGTCTGTGACGTACTGTGTGCCTGTGGCATCCCCACACTGTCGTACTGTGCATGATGTAATGGCTGTGTCATGCTGTCATATTACTGTAGCACTATGCCAAAATTAGTGATTTGCTGATGTGCTGTAGTTGCATTCTTGAACTCTCGGAGCCACCATTAAGAATGTGTTTGTTTGTGTGAACAGTTGATCAGCGATGTTGTGGGCTTGTGTGTGTCACTTAGTAGATGGTAACTTGATCTGCCCCTATGGCACGTAGTTAATCCAATCTCGAAATACATGCGTGCGACATGTATCTGTCAGTCTAATACACCTCCGAACACATAGAAAACTACAAGGTATCTTGGTTCAACAACTTAATATGTCTCTGACAGTGATGAGTTTGTTTATTGATGTGAAATGGACCATAATACGAGACACTATTAACAATTGTCCAAAATTATGGCACAAAAGAACGAATTGAATGAAGTAAACGTGAGTCAAGAACACAACGTGTCGTCCAACAAGAATCTCAGTTACTGGGTCCCACCAAGGGCTTTTGCCCCTTGTCTTGTTATGAGCCTCCGGCTCGTTCTTGGGCCTTCGGCCCAAGGGGGGGCTCAATGCTTATCCTAGTTTTGCTACTCAAGCCTTATCCTAGTACCACTGTACCAGTCTTTAATTCCTTGATTTATATTGTAAATGACTCACAGTATGTACAAAAAAACATATCATTTGTTATATAAATCAAAGCTGTAAATTCCTAAATACTTCAGTCCAAACTATATTGATAGCCTTGTTATCTTCTTGATCAACAGGAAATAACACTTTGATATTTCTTGGATGAGTACAAAGTGAAAGAGCCACATATAATTGACCATGAGAGAATACTGGTGACCTCAAGTTTAATCCAACATGTTTCAAAGTCTGCCCCTGTGATTTGTTGATGGTCATAGCATAAACCAGATGAACAGGAAATTGAAACCTTCTGAAAGGGACTGGAGAATCACCCAAGCTAGCATCAAGACCCATCCTAGGTATCAAAACCATATTTCCATCACCATTTTCAGTGAGAATGCAACACTCCAAGACTCTTTGAGTTGCTCTGAGTAGTCTCAAGCGAGTACCATTGCAAAGTCCACGAAGAGGATCCAGATTACGTAATAACATCAATGGAGCACCAGTCTTGAGTTCTAGCTTATGAAGAGGAAATCTTGGAGGATTGAAAGTATGCAAGACTTCTGGCTGAATATAGTCATACTCTGGATCACTGACAGTGTCTGCATTAAGATGAGTAGTTCTTTCCTGTGGTGCAACAGAATCCAACATAGAGGTATTGATTTCATGGATTTGATCATTTCTTGGACAAAGGATTGTGCGATCCAAGAAGTAACTGTCAGGTAAATGCTGATTCTGAGTAAAAAGCTGAGAATACAGAGCTTGCATGAGAGAGTCCACAGTATCTCCACAGTGCATATACTGTGGAAGTATGATGTTACCATCAGTAACACCTATTTGAAGCAACTGTTGGGCCCAATTATCAGATTCTGGGTCCTGACCAAGACACATATTTTAATGAAGATAATGGACATTCATGTGTGGCCAGAGATTTGAATGAGTAAGAGTTGTAGGGACAATTTGTTCTCTTGAGCCATGAGCAATCACAGGAAGGGTTTGTCTGAAATCACCACTGAAAAGAACAGTGATTCCTCCAAAAGGGTGATCAGGTTTATTTAACAGATCACGTAGAGTACAATCTACAGTTTCAATCACATAGTGGTTTTGAGAGGCAGATTCATCCCAGATAATAAGTGCAGTCTCTTCCAAAAGTCTATGAATAGGACTATCTTTGCTAATGTTGCAAGTACTCTTCTCATGAGCATTGATTGGAATTTTGAAGTGGGAGTAAGCAGTTCAACCACCAGGGAGAAGAAGAGAGGCAAGACCAGTAGAAGCAACACAAAGGACAACTCTGTTTGTTGCATGAACACCTGCAGCTATGAGTTTAGCCAGATAAGTCTTGCCACAACCACCACCACTGTGAAGGAAAAAGGTAGAGCCAAGAGAGTTGTGAATACTATTCATGACTCCATGATAGAGAGCACTCTGTTGAGGATTGAGAGTTGGAAGACCAGTGTTAACAATCTGTTGTTGCTCCTGAGCATTATATGCTAATCATTCATTGAGAAGTAAATTCCCCTGTCTTTCATTCCAGTTATGCTGTGGTCTTGGCATAGTTGGAAAGTCTTGTAAGCTTTTTCCTTGTTTATGAAGCAACTCATTTATTTGATAAAGGCCATTATCATAGATCTCTTCTTCAGTGGGATTAACAATCTGATGATGATGGATAAGATGATGTTGTAGATCATCACAAAGATGATGTTTGGTTTCATCCCATAATATATGAGGATCCACAGGTGAACAATGAATGAGAATGATCACAAAGAGATGTCGAAGTTGATGACCCATGGAAAAGTGAGCAGCTTCTTGAATACATAATAGCCATTCTCTGTCATCTTGCAAAAGACCTCTTGTACGACATACTTCTTTAAAAGACTCATGAAGATGTCCATTCACAGTACAAAGATCTTCATAAGAAGTAGCACCTATGGAAATTGAGATCAAGATATAAGATCAGAGTTAGCAACAAAACATACCTTTGACTACTGTAAGTAAGAGACGCAAATAGAAGAGTTCACCAGAAGAAACAGGAACAGAGTGCATACGTCCAATAGCCTTGTACTGTTGATGAACCTTCCAAACATTATCTTTCCTATTCCAGACAAAGTTTTTTGGAAAGTCTTGATAAAGAAAATTGTGTGCACCAGCAACAATAAGGTTAGGATCCTGATTAGCCTTGAACCAACCCAACAGCTGATCATCTTTGACATTATTGACCACTTCTTCCAACTGAGCATTAGCATGAAAGACAACATTTTGTTGACCAGGAAGATGAACAGGAAGACGATAGACAGCAGGCCATTCTTTGTGCATTTCAAACTCTAAAAGATTATGGCAAGCTTGAATGGAGGAGATATATCTGGCATCAAGGTAGGAAGAAATCTCATTATGTTGACCACCAGCTTGGATTGTAGCATGATCTGGACCCTTGTAGATATACTTGTGAATATACTTGACAGCCTTGATAGAACCGCAGACCTCCATATTGATATGACAATTGAATTGAACCAAGAGTTCTCTTGGATGAGGAACTACATGTCTGTTGTCAAAGATGTCTTGACCCTTTTGAACAGTTCTTCCATTTTCAGGACGTGCATAATCAGGATATCCATCCTCTTTGATGATAGTCTGATCTGTAAAGAGTTTGGGAAAGTGCTTCTTGCAGATGTTGTTTTCAAGACATCTATGAGGAGAGCAAGGATCATGAAGCATATATCTAGAGACAGCATCATGGAGTTGTGGAAAATCAGTAGGATCTGGAAGCTGTGCAGAAATAAAAGAATTGATTTGATCCACAGTGTGAATCTTGTACTGATTTTCAAGGAAAATTAAGAGATGCATGTGTGGTAGGCCACATTTCTGATATTCAATGGTGTAAACAAAACCAGCAAGTTTACCAAAATAGCCATCACAAATTTTTTTGAGCAAGGCTTGCTGCTTGGCATAAAAGACACATGCTACAATATCTGGTCTGTCCACAGTAGATTGGCCTATAAAAAAAAGAATAAGCAATCAAGTATAATATTTAAATATATACATACTAGGGAAAAGGTTTTGAGTGATTTCAGGCCAGCTGCCATTTGCAGTCATGGTAAGAAACAGATCTGGCTTTTTATATTCTCTACAGATAGCCAAAGAATCTTGAAGAAGTTGATGCATATAGCGAGGCCCTCCTTTGTGAGAAGATGGAAGAATGATACGACCAAGTTGACCCATATCTTGAGCACCATCATGAGCCAGACGATCTCTTAGTCCTTGATATAAATCAGCTCTAAGCTTTGTTTGATTATTGGCTACCCAAGTAAGGTTGCACTGCTCAACAGAAGCTCAGCCATCACAGACAAACTGTTGAAATAATCTACCACCCTTGAAAAGGTTGGGAGGTTCCACTTCTGGGGGACGTATATGAAGTCTATAGGCATACCAAAGTAGTTGTGTGACTTTTTTAGAATGATGTTGTTGACCATTCTGGAGATGTAAGGGAATATCCAGATGCCAACCCTCTTCACCTCTTGGAAAGAAAAGAACATAATGAAGAGGAAGATATGATGGATGGAGATTGCTGATTTGACGTAGACCACCACCTTGTAGATGAACAACAATGTCACAATCAACTCTTGTGTTTTCAGAGCCACAATCAGGGATGATACCAGCTATCTCATCCACAGTAGGTAGATTATATCTTCTTTCATCAGCCCCCTGCTGAAGATAAATTCTCATTTGTACATTTGTATGCTCCTCAGGTGGTTTAGCCTATAATAAGTTTTAGAAATACTATAGATAAATAAGTTAACTAACCCACATGATTTCATAGGCTTGTGTGTATATAGGAGCATATGGATGAGAAGTGGTGAGCATGTTATGTAAATCCAGCAAGATGGCACCATCAAGCTGAGGGTTGCATTGAAGACGTCTATCAGTTGCCTCCTGTGGATCATAAATATAGAGTTGAGCAAATGAAGGTTGAATGCCATCTGGTGGAACCAAGGCACCCATGAGGTGATGGAGTGCTCCATGAATACAAAATGAAGCAGGGCCAGTCCCTTGAACAGTATCATTCTCCAAATTGACACCAACAGAAGTAAAAGCAAGAGTATTGTTGTATTGACGGATTTTCTTTTTAAATTCCCTTCTATCCTGAGGATCATCAAACAAATCTTGAAGAACATTTGGCCATTGCTGAATAAATGGGAGTTTCACTTGACCTTTTAAACAACATATGCCAAAGCGAGGATTACGAACACTGGAATTAGAAAGTTTTTCTGAAATAAAGTGTAAAGCATGGCAATCAGGACATTGGACATTCATAGGCCCAAGAGAATGGATCCTAACAGGCTCTGAATATGGTTGTCCACCAGGTGGTAGTGGTGGTGGTGGTGGTGGTGAAGGAGAAGGAGGAGGTGGTGGTGGTGGTGGTGGTGGTGGTGGTGGTGAAGCAGGAGGTGAAGGTGAATTATTGCCATCTTCAGGATTGGGATCAGGATTTTGTGGTAGTGGTGGTAAAGATGGTGGAGGAGAAGATAGAGGAGAAGAGTAAGGATTAGGTTGTAATGATGGTGGTGGAGAAGATAGGGGAGAAGAATTAGGATTGGTTTGTGGTGATGAAGGTGGAGATGATAGAGGAGAAGAATCAGGATCAGGATAATTTTGAGGTAATTGTCTTTGCTGATCCTGTTTATAATGACCAGTTAAGTCATTACTATATTCACTGAGAGCTTGTATTAGTAGAGCTTGGGACAGGTTTTGCAATTGCTGTTGTTGCTGTTGTGAATGTCTTTGATGCTCTACTTGCTGTTGAATCATAGCTTGTTGACATTCCTGTTCTAACTCCCACTGATATTGCAACTCCTTTTGAAACTGCATTTGTTGTTCTTCCTCTAATTGAGCTTGAATCTCCAATTCCCCTTGAAGTTGGATCTGTTGTTGATTTTGTTCCAGTTGAGTCTGTAACTCTTTTTGAATTAGAGCTTGTTGTTGTTGCTCTAATTTTTTTTGATATGCTAGCCTTTCTTGAAGTAAGGTATATTGCACTTGCTCCTGTTGTCTCTGAGATTGTATCCTCTGTTGAAGAATTTGCTGTTCTAATAGCCTAGCCTGTAACTCCTGGACCTGAGCCTACTGATCTGCCTCTTGTTGAAAATTGATAACATGTTGATATTGTATAGGCAGGGGAACTGTAGAATCAGCTTGGAGATTAACAGGATTTGAAGTAGAGGAATGATTGGATCTCCTAGAACGACAATTCTGATGGTCTGACTGAAAGTTCTGCATCAATCTTGCAGTATAGTCTATCCTTGGATTATCAAAGGCAAGTCTCTGAGATTGTGCAAAAGGAGATTGTTCCATTATAAAGGGAGGATGAAGTTGTAGATCAAGTAAAGGAGCAGATATAGAAGAAGAGAAAGAAGGAGGCTGTTGTTGAAAAGAAATAGGATGTGGATTTGATTGAATAGCTGGTGGAGATAGAGGTGAAAGTGAGGATGAGGGTAGAGATAGGGGTGGAGAAGGAGAGCACAATCAATGCATACGTTGAACATGAATATGTTCAATCTGATTGCGTGGCAAGCCTGGGTAATGTTGTACAGGTACAGGGAGGTGATTCTAAAAGAAGAAGAAAACAATACTAAACATTACATCATTTTCAAAGATTATATCAAAATCTTACCATCAAAGCATTAGAATTTTTTGGTATTAAAATAGAAGGATGAGGATAACGATGGGAAGGAGGAGAGCCAAGCTCATACTGGTTGCGCAAAGCTTGACAGCTAGCAGATCTAGCACACTCAGGAGATGTTGGAGGAGTAGCTCTAACATTGATTAATTGTAGTAATTGATGATATTATCATACTTACATCTTAAGACAATGTGAATTTCAGAGTCTTGAAAGAGACCCTAGGAGTATTCTATATCTATATATAAGAGTGGTGGTGAAGATGGTGGGGGTATTGATTAATTGTAGTAATTATCATCACACTTACATCTTAGGACAATATGGATTTCAGAGTCTTGAAGGAAATCCTAGGAGCACTCTATATAAGAGTAGTGGTGAAGATGGGGGAAGTAAAGAGAGCAAGAGGGGATGGTGGTGGTAGGGAAGAGAGATGCACAGGAGTGGCAAAGGGCATTCTTATCAGCAGATCTGTTATCAGATCAAGATCATTATTGATAATACTCATCAATTTCATTCAAAAGTACAACCTATTTTGTACAGTACTAACAAACAGGAGGACAGAAAATTTTGTGTGATTTTTGTGTGTATTTTGGTGGTGTAGGAGTGTATTTACAGTGGGAACACAGTTGAGAGGTGGCAATGCTACAGTCACACCCAAAAAGGGCGGCACAGCCGAGCCACATGGTTTTTGTAGATATATACGGAAATACACGTGGCTCTAGCGACAGAGGCGACAGAGGCGAGGGAAGCGAGGGAAGCGGCCGTAGCGACCCAAGCGTCGGGTTTTTTTGGGACTCCACCACTGACCGCTAATTCTTAGATTCTTAGATTCTTAGATTAGATATCTAGGTTGCCGTCGCAGGGTGAGCGGGTCGATGAACCTACCAGGCTGCCCCTACTCACGCTCTTATCTCTATTTGACTCTTCGAGTGGCATATTGTCAACTGCTGATGTTTTGGGCCTACCTTCTAGTAAGGAATAATGTAGGCGACCACTTTCCCAACACTCACCTAGGCGTACGTGCCACTCAGGGCCCGTAAACTGCATCCGTCGCTCTTGCCCGTCCTCTCTGCAGCTAATACCTTGTTCGGGAACATGTGGATGGCTGACACCTCAAGCTGAACACTTGCACGACATGTCCGATAAGCACATTATAGTTAGTCTCACCTTCTTGTATCATGGACCTGGACATTCACCTTTGATATCGCATAAACGACGTAGCCATGCTAGGTTCGCCACATGTTTACCACTTTACTCGAGCTCCCTGAGGAATACGTTGCCCCTGCGCTCCACGCGCGTTCACAGATGAGGAAGCGCCCACGCCAGTTGCAACTTATATACTTATCTCTTCGACGTCCGGCCCTGTCGACGTCCGCGCATGGTGACACGCCGACCGTTCCCAACTACATTCGATCTCTTGTCTAATGGCCACCAAGTCATGTACGCAACGCACCGACCTCTCGTGTTGACTTTTCAATGCCTCGTGCAGGCGAGCGGTGGTATAAATCAGGTTGACTGAGGTCCGCCAAACGTAACAGCCAAGTACCTTGGAGGGTAGGGACATGGTGTTGACGAGATGTACGTAGCGCAATGGTCAAGTGGCTCGAGCCTACGATCATCACGGTGGATCATAAGATGGATCTCGTATCGTCTTGACGCGTTTTTTGTTGATGATAGGTAGCGACTAGGGTATCTTGACTAGGATGAGTCGGGAAGCGCAATCGGGCGCAGAGCGGTGAGCATCGCTTAGGTGCTCAAGGCCACGTTGACGGATATCTGCGCACCAGAAATAAACATGCCC